>VZUI01042807.1:0-130089 GCA_013401135.1 Cettia cetti
CGGACGGGCAGAGCGGCGGCGGCGGCACCTGAGGCGGAGCGGCCGGGCCCGGCACATTTAAAGGCGCCGCCTGCCGCCCGCCTGAGTCAGCGCCGCGCTGCCGCGGCCCCCGCGCCGCCGGCCGAGGCCGGGCCGGGAGGGCTCCTGCCAACCACCCGCCCTGCCTTTGGGAGGTCACACAATCATGGGATGCTCTGAGTTGGAAAGGACACACAACGATATCGAAGTGCAGCTCTTGGCCCTGCACAGCCCCGAGAATCCCACCACGTGCCTGAGAGCATTGTCCAAATGCTTCTTGAACTCTGTCAGGCTCGGTTGTCACCACTTCTCTAGGCAGCCCGTTCCAGTGCCCAGCCACCTTCTGGCAAAGAACGTTTTCCCCATATCCATCCTGAACCTCCCCTCACACAGCTTCAGACCATCCCCTGGAGTTCTGTCACTGTCACCGCAGATCAGTGCCTGCACTTTCACTTCACAACCCCAAAGTCGTACACCCCAATAAGGTAGCCTGTCCACCTCCTCCAGGCTGAACAGAACAAGTGATGTTTCAAACAATTAAACAAAGGGTTGTGGTTGGGTGAAGTTCACCCCAGGAGCTGCAAAGTGTCCAGGTGGACCTGGTCCCAGTATCCCCAGCACTCCTTCCTCTCCCCCAGCATAGCCCACCTCCTCCTCCGCGGGCTCTGGCCCTTCACCCGCTCCTGTGCCAGGGCACCACGGCTCCTCCGCGGGGAGCCAGCCGGGCCTCCAGAAGTGCCCGAAGGTGCCTCCATGCAGCTCTCCTCTGATGGACTCTTCCCGATGTCCTGCTCCGGAGCTCAGCATGGAACCACTGTTGCGATAAGAAACCTTTCCTGCCCTGAGCCTGCAGTGTGGTTTGACCATCCCCAGTCCCTTGCCGTGCTGTGACCCACAAGCTCTGCCCTGTGGGTGTGGGCACACAGGTCGTTCCCTCCCTGTCGGGAACCTCTCACGCGTTTGCCCCATCCTCTTCTCCAGGCTGCCCAAATCCACAGACTCTGGCAACATCCACACTACTTGCGCACTCGCTCCTGTTTGTACACTTATCACAACGTCATATTCCAACTGCAGGGAAAACAAGGCACCTCGTGGGCAGCGCCGCTGCTCGCACGCTTTGCCTGAAGTTTGTTTTTTACACAACGGCGCGGTATCGACCCGTGTAGCGACCTGTGTCAGCGCTGCAATTCCAAGCACGCAGTGCCCGGGTGATGCCGCAGCTCCCAGCACACAGGGTGCTCGGTGTCGTGACGCTGGGTGCCTGCAGTTATCACCATTCGCGGCAGAAGTTGGGCACAAGCAGCACTTCGCAGCGTCAGGACACGTTATCTACACAAAGGCATTGGCCGACTGATACGGTATCTGGCCCGTAGTCTGTTGTCCTTGGTTCCTGGATAACTGGTGCGCAGGTACCTTCCTCCACTTCAAATTTTAGTGGGAAAATGACAGTGTGTACTAAATGGCAGTTTAAAAGTAGCAGTGCCTGACTGGTAGTGATTGGCGTCTCAAATTCCAGCAGTTTAGTGCTTGTTGGGAACTGTGAAAGTGACAAGGATATTCTTCAGTGGGAATCTGAAAACTGCATCTGTTGACGTAACCTTTAAACCAAAACAAGACTAGAGCACCTTTGTGATTTCAGCAGAAATTAATTTTAAAACTGCTTTTAAAAAACGTACTATATACTTAGCTACTTGTTTTCTTTCACACTTCTGTATCATAAGCAGTTAATTTACAAACTAATGCAGAAACCAGTAAAAATGTAAAACATCATCAAACTTTCAAAGAAAAATGGTACTTGGCAAATGACAGACTTGGGAATTAATTTTACCCCTTGCTAAAAGCCACTGTCTCTAATGCAGAAGGTAATAGTTGCAAAAGTTTAAGGCAGGAAGTGAAGAAAATGTTTTGAAACTACTTAGAGGATTCTAGGCAGGCAAAATCTTGTATCTGCCTTGGCTGGAAAGCCAGAGCACTCTGGTTAGCAAGTGCACTCTTGCAAGAACTGTGGTAAAATCTCCAGTGCCCACAGGTGCTTCTGCCCTTCCTTCCCCAGCACAGCAAAGACACGCAGTCCTGGGTGAAGGAGGAAGTTGATATGACTGCTGTTCAATTAGAAGCCAAAATATCCCAGTGATGAATGTCCTTTGTTCTGTACTGAGTGTGCTTATTTGTTCCTTCACGTGCTTTTGGTTGTGAAAAAAAAAAAAAGAGTTAAACGTAAGTTAGATTTGACTAAACATGGGTCCTAAGGTAGCTCTTTGCATGCAGCTGTTTACAGAGCCAGGTGGCAAAGTCAACCTCCTCTCTGCTGACATTCTGGTTTGGTTTTGTTTTGTTTTTAAGCAGGCTCACTGGGTAGCTTTCTAGTGAGCAAAAGGGACTTCAAGATGGCAGAATAAAAGTCTGTACCAGGATCAGGACCAAGCAGTACTGGATGCCATGGGCACATGAAGCATCACGTTCACTTTGAATGATCAGTTTAACATTTGTAGCAATTAAATATCTTTCCGTTTTGTGTCTTCAGAAAAATAGATTGCTGAAAATGTTTTGAACTTCTATAAAAATTTAGAAACATCCCCCAGGACCATGAATAAAATGTAATACTTCTTGACAGCAAATATGAGATTGAGATATTTGGAGTGCACTCTGCAGACACATTTGTTCATTTTGGAACAAAGAGAGCTGAAAAGCTTTTTAATTAAATGTAGGATTCTTCAATTTTTTTTTTTTTTTTTTTTTTTGTGGTTTGCTGATTAAAAGCTAGTGCTGTATCAATTCTTCCCTGATGTCCAAAATTCAGTGAGAGTATATTTAGGCCGACATCCAACACATGCAAATTCTGTTCTCCTCCCACAGTCTCCCATTTGCTAATCATGAAAGCACTACTGCCAGCACGTATTCAACTACTTCCTCAGATGGAGGCATTAATCTTTGAGGGGACAGAGCAGAGAGTTCAATTTACTAATGCAAAACATGAGTGGGGGAAGATCTACAGCTGAGATTTACAATGGGTGGAGAATAATATAAGCATACAATACACCCACTGTGGGAAGCCTTGAAATATTGTCTTGAAACTCTCATTTTAATTTAATGCAACTTTATTCTTTCTCCTAATTTAAATGTAAAGGAAAGCGATGGTCAAGTGATATCCTGATGACTCAAGTAATGCTCTTTTCCAATACCATGTTTTAATCAGGAGTCATAAATATGGCTGTTTCTACCTTCTGTAATCCAAGAGTGCCATCCTTACCTCTTGGCTGCAGAGGCACGATGTAATTATCTCTGAGCTGGGGAGTTGGTTAAAGCTACAGAAATGTGAGGGAATTATGTAAGCAAACTCAGAGTATAGATTTGTAATAAAGACAGAATAAAGGTTTCCATTTAGGAAATTTCCATCTTTTTGTGATACCTTTCTAGACAGCTCCAGTTTCTTAATGCAAGCATCTGCAGTGGGCCAGACAGCCCTCTTTCCCAAGATCTTGTCTGTGCTTTTCTAGTTCAGCAGCTCCAGCCCAGTGTTCCCCACAGTGCCCAGTGAGAGATCAGAAGCCTCGCAGCAGCCACCCATGAAGCTCAACCACTGTGTCTGAAAGGCGTGAGGGAATCCTTGCCCAGATACAATCACAAAGAACAAATTCTTTTCCTTGCTGTGTATCTCTGTTTTGAAATCAAAGTTCTGCTCAATGCAGAGGGAATCTCCAAGGTCTTCCTGTGTAATCTTTTCATTACAGCAACTGCCCCAGGGACACAACCACTAAGGGCCAGGACAGCAAATCAATATTTCTGGAGGAAGGGCTGGACTATGAGGCTTGGGACCATGAGCAAGATGTGATTGAACATGTTACTGCACATGGGCTGAGCCTTAAAATTGGTCCCACATCTCCTCTTTGTGTGCAACGAGCCTGAAGTCTGAAGATGAGCTTTAAGATGTGCTGTAGCTCAGCTGTAGGTGTGCTGCTACTGCATAATTATTCTCTTCACAGAAATGTGTGCTTGAAACTTATTCTGGATACTTCACAGCCAAAGAAGATGGACAGAGTAGCACAGGAGGAAAGATCAGAATTTCAGAGTACATCTGGATGAAGACCAGACTCTGTATTCATGTGGATTCAAAATCTGATGCAAATTCAGACATGTCAAGGCAGTTACACATCCACTTTCCACAAACATCCTAATGGCTGAGCATAATCGCCTGTATCTGGGCAGAGCCAACACTAACCTGAAAGCTGGAATTTTTGCCAGATTCATCAGGAGGGAGTGAAGGTACTGAATATGCAGTGCTCGGCTAAAGGTCAGTTTGGTGGAAGAAATATGTGGAAGGTCTACAAATACCTGTAAAACATAAAAGTAAATATTAGCCTGGCATTAATGAATAGAAGGGAAGCTACAGGCTGAATTTAATGGAACATTAAAATTATGTTGTTTAATCATACTGGTTTCTGATGTCTCCTAGTAGGCTGGATTCTGGCTCAGTTACAGTAAGGATAAGACAGAGATAACAGTACAATTGCACCAAATTCACCAGGATGAGCAAGTTTTGAACACTGCCTTGTGTTGAATTCCTACAGAGGCTGAAGGAGTAGAATAATTTGGAGCTCTGAAAGCATCTGCAGATTTACAGTATAAGTTGTGTCAAGGGTGTTTGTTCGTACCTCACCAGGGACCTGCAGAAACATGATTCTAGCTCTGGTAAAATGCTTTTGTCTTAGGAAAGGATTGATCCTCCACTCACAACATCAGCTCTTGATCAGTGAAATGAGACATGGAATTAAGTGATGGAGTTTGCAATCTGCTCCCTAACTTTCACAGCCAACTCCCTGCATCACACACAGAGCAGAGTTTAAAACATTTAGGTGACATTCAAATATGGGATAACACTGGTGGGAGGTCTGAATATTTGAAGTATTAGAGCACTGAGGTTATTCAAGTAACTGCTGGAGCAGCGTGGCACTCGGCATCACACACAGGAGAGGGAGAGTCTCTCTCCATGTGCTTCCATAGCCCTGTCATGTTACATTCTGGATTTATTTATGCTGTGAGCCACTTTATTGATTAATAGTGCCGAGAGATTTAACTAGCCACTGAATTATCCTGGCAGGCCAGGTCTGAGATGTTTTATTACCCTCCTCCCTGCACATACACACCAGTTTACTGAACAGACATTGTGAATTATTGAAGGCAGCGTTTTACTCAGCAAGGTGCTCTGGCAAGGGGCTTCCTGGATTCTCATGGCATTTTAATATCAAATGCATTTCAGCTACTGGCAGAGGCTCTGGGCACTAAAGGCTGTGCTCAGTGTTCAAATCTGTTAGTGCTCATATCAAGGATCATTACCTAACCTGCCTGTCAAGTGGCTGATTATATTAAAATGAAGTTTGCCAATAAATAAGAGTCTGCAAATCCACCCAGAGCAGTCTGTTTTCAGGCTAATTGGAAGCTATTTTTTGCTAGAACAAGTACTGCTTGTCCATAAATCAGCAGGTCTCATCGTGCAGTTCCTTACAAAATGTTGTCTCTGTCCTGGTTTGGAACAGACCCACTCCCACAACCCTCAGCTTCCCACCACAGCCAACACACACTTTGGTGTGTGCCATCCATGGGGACCCTCCTGTCAGTCCTGGTGAAGCCAAGGTTTGTTCAGGGAGGGATATGGGCCTCACTTTAGCTCTAGCACCTCCTCCAATGTCCATTCAAGTCAACAGAATCCTCTGCAACAGCTATAACATGCTCCAGCACCAGCCCCTGCTTTGGTGGTTTCTGCATGACTAATATAGGGGAAGCCTTCAGGTTTAAGGACCATCTCTTTTCTCTAGGAGAGAGCTGAAATTCATAGTCAGAAAAGACCCTTCAGCCCAATAAAGTCTTTCCAAAGCAATCTAGGTGGACAGTGAATTCACATTTGTCATCTTTGGCATCTCTATCCTTCCCAAAAGCAGCCTTGAGACAAAAATCACCACTGAAATCTACAATATTACAAGACTGCAGTGACTTCCCAAAGAAACCTGTATCTGTCCTGTTATGAATGTGAGGCTGGGTTGCTTTTCCTCCTCTAAGAAGTGCCCATTTAAAAGCAGGTTCAACCCCCTTTCACTGCTGGATTATGGCAAAGAGCCACAGAAGAATGCAGGCTTATAGAACAGTCATTTCTTCCTCTCTGTCGTGAACCTGGGAGGTCAAGGACATGCACCAGTTTAAAAATAAGATTTTCAGGCATTTTCTTGTCAGCTGGACTCTTTCTGGGGTTTGGTGTATCAGCACTGCTGCCCCAGGAGAAGAGAGGCACAGCCAGGAGCACTTTGCTCATGGGACTCCTAACTGCTTCCAGCAAGCTTCCAGCTTTGCCTTGGGAAGGGATTGTTAATAAACTTTCCTCTTTATGACTAACTGGCTCAGAGGTGTCTGTGTTTTCAAGCAGACCAGTAGCAAACACACAATTTTAAGTAGGCATTGTTCCAGCCAGGGCCTTACTCATCTAGTGTAAAGGCTGGACAGAAATGATAGCTTCCTTTATTTACAGATGTGTAAATAACAGCAAGGAATGGCCACAGGAGATAGGACTAGGCATCAGAAGCTTCACCAGTTATGAAGGAGATCTCTCCCCCTGCTGATGGGTTCAGGAGGGTAGGGAGCTGCCCAGATCACTGCTAGAGCCTCCCTGGGACAGGGTGGGCAAACATCTGGCAGGAGTGACACAGTCAAGGACAAACTGCATCCTTGAATAAGCAAATGCCCAGCTCTCTCCCCCATTCTGTGGCTTGTTTTCAGTGTTTTGGTTTTGGGAAGAGTCTGAAAGTTTCCCTAAAAGCCCAGGATGAGGAGTTGCTCCAAAAACAGGCCTTGAAAGTTACCATGCTAGTAACACTCCTATGGATACACAGAAAGATCACTTGAAAAAACAAAAACTCAGGCTCTTCCTCTGGACCTGTTATCAGTTTTTCAGAAGTGACAAGGACAGGCTGCTCACAGGAATGTGAAAGGCAGCACAGAAGCTCCCTGCAGCAAGGCTGGACACTGCTGGGTGCAGCAGCTGGGATCTGTCCCCGTGTTGCAACACTCCAAAGCAATGATACCTTGTCTTTCTGTATTTCTAGGAAAGTGAAGAGACTATTCTCCCACATGAAAGCCTGCAGAAATTAGTGGCATGCAAGAAAAGCACTCAGTGGATCATGAGAAAGATTTCTTTTGTGTTTAGTGCTTTCAAACACATTAAAAAAATTTAAAAATAAGGATATATATTAAATAAACCAACTGCTCTACTAAGACATCATATTCACCCATATCTATACTCCAGCACTTATAACCCCACAGCAAAGGAAGACCTAAGGGCAAGATGATAAATTATTTGTAATCCGATATCTGGTGGGTTTTTTGGGGGTTTTTTTGTGTGTTTTTTTTTGTTGTTGTTGTTTTGTTCTTTTTTTGTGTGTGTGTGTGTGTGGTTTTTTTGGTGTTTTTTTTGTGCACACCTGAGCTCTCTGGCCCACAAATTCATAGAGCACATAGAGCAATTTCCCAGAAATGCAGTTTAGGTGAAGCACTTGCCTGGGACTGAAGGTCTCTAGCTGTTGAGTTCTTGCCTGACAAATCAGAGATGCATTTCTGAGAAGTATTTAGGTATTTCAGTCCCCTAGACTGCTATCTCTCCCATTCCCTTATCTGTGTAAATGACAAGGCCTTAAAAGACCTAATTTCTCATCATTATTTCCGTGCTACTTTGATTTTTGTAGCAACTAATGCAGTAATGGTTATGCCAAATTAAAGATCAGAAATGTACACAGCTCAGCATTTGTCATTTGTCCCTTGTCAAATGCAAGACACCACCACTAATAAAAGCAAATATCTGAATAAAAGCAAGAGAAAAAAAGGCTGTTTTTTTGCATTCTCTGTCTATCACCAATGTCCATTCCCAGCACCTGGCAGCAAGATCATCCAGGACTGTGATGGCTGTGGTGCTTTCCCATGAGTCATGAATTCATAGTCAGATATTCCATGACTCATGGATTAATCTAACAAAACCCAGAGGGAAGAAAAGTTATTGGGTTATTGGTTGACAAGAGCCTTTTAAAGTTATCACGGCATAATAAGCAGGATACCAACATCCTCTGACTCGTGAGAAACTTGTCAGGAATAGTTTTATGCACTCACTTATTATCAAGAGACCTCAGCTGGAATTATGTAATTAGGATGGGACACTTTTTGCAGCTTCAAGGCTTGAATAGCAACATTAGTATAATCTGGTTACAGAAAGCAGAACCACATGCAACAAGCTATTAATACCACTTGTATTTAATTGCAGTTCCCTTCCATACTAGTGCAAATAAACAAAATCAGACAAACACTTGGAAACCAGAATGGAGACATAAATGAACCACAAGATAAAATATGGTAAACAAGGTTATCTGTGTCCTCTTCTGTAAAAAGGTTATGAACTTGCTCAACACTATAAAAAGAATAGTCTGACCCCATGGACAGGGCATGGAGGAGAGGGTTTGAACATACATTTCCAAACTCCTGGGTGCATTTGTGCTCCCTGCTTTGCAATGAATTTCCTGGGAAGCTCTGGGCACCTCTTCAGTAGCAACAAAATAATGAGAATTAGGCCATGCACAGACTTCTCTAACCACTCTATACCTCTGTTCCTCTGTAAAATAGGGTGAGTGGAATTGCACAGTAGAGAGGATGAAATACAATAAATATTGAGGGGCCAGTGATCAACTGCAGTAACAGAGGCCATAGGAAAGCCTGGGATCATGCTAGTCAAGGGTATAAATTTCTGAGGAACACAAAGGAATTGATATTGGAAAGCTTGTCCACTGTGGGACTTACAGGAGATAGAAAATGCCCCATAATTTTAATTTGGCATTCAGTCTCAGCCTGACTCTTCCCATATCCAGGACCCTAAAGGCTTGTTTGAGTTCTCTTATGTAGACATAATACTACAGACCTAAGTCAGGGGAGCAATGTAGTACATTTTCCATTCAAAGCATAACAGTCAGTTTAGTTTAAGTAATTGTATAATTTTAGCAATACTGATTGTATGTTTTTCTCCTTCAGAAGCTATATATGATGGATAAAGAGGGAAAACCAAAAAGCAAAAGAACAGAGCTTAAATGGCAGCTAGGGGAAGGAGAGGAACACTGTAACTATTTGTTTTTAAGAAAACTTGTTTCTTTTCAGTGACATTATCCCGTGGCTCACAAGACTAGGCTTTAAGCTTGGCACAACTTGCATTAGATTTCAGATTTTACATGATAATCAGATTTTTCTGCCAACAGTCTTAATCTTTTAAATTAATATAATATCTTTCATTAAAAACTCCAAGTGCTTCATCATTCTCAAGCTGCATGTTTTCAGACCTTAATCAACCATTCTCATTGTACTGTAGCACCCATGTAGGAGCTTGGGGCTCCCTCAGCCAGATGAAACAATTATAATTACACTGACTTGAGCCAGCAGAGGAGCTGGGTAATGCCAGCCAACATGCTTAGGAGGAGAATCAGCTTGAAAGACATGTGTAATCATTGTGACATCAATTTAATGTGTCACAGGACACGAAATTGAGGCCATGATAAAGAAGAAATCTGCTGATACCTGTGTGAGCTCAGCCTGTTGCATAAGGCACAGAAGAGCTGTCCACTGTGACTCTGACACAGAAAAAAGCCATTGGACATGGGTAGGAACAGCCATAGCAAGGTGCACACTCATTCCCTGTCATTCTCAAATGTTCATTCTGGTTATCCCAGGTGAGGGAGAGCTGGGAGCAACAGGCCTTTGGAGATGAGAGGCTTAGTTTTTTCTGAGAGTGTGCTTCAGAGGAAGGTTCCCCACATTTAAATAGGATGCCCCAAGAGCACTTAAAGAAATACATACAAAAAGAGAAGATATACCAGAAACAATGGAAACACAAACATTGCCAGGCACTGCAAGTCAGCTCTGTCACTGAGGATGAGAATTGCCACCCACAGACCCACCCACATCAAGCCAACCTGCCCAATTTGATCAGGGAAATTCTTGTAGTTAGATTCCTTTAGAAAGACTATGCACAAATGAGTCCTGGAGCAAATTATACCATTTTAACAACGTAAGTGTGCTCTTATCTGAATCATTGAGGGTCTTCTGTTGCACAGCAAATCAAGTGTCCCCCATGTCATCATTTGGCCAGCTCCCCATGACCCAGGTGGCACAGCTGTCTGCATCACCCAGGAAATGTCCTGCCTGGCCCTGGCCAGCAGCTTGGCATGGGCCATGTGAGGGCATCACTGCATCCACAGCACGAGTCACTGAGCTCCTGGGCAGCACACCACAGCCCAGCTTTGGGCTGGTCACTCACTGCTGTTCTGTACAAAGCTCCTTCAGCTGTTCAGAACAGACCAGCAGAGTTAGGCTGTTTCCATGCAAATGCCTCCTCATTAGAGTGCCACAGGTTGAAAGTGGGAATGAAGAACCACTGGGCTGGTGGACAAGCCTGCCAGAATCCCTGCCTGATTGCTTATCAGATGAGAGGGGAGACGAAACATTTCAGGAGAACATAAGGAATGAGTACATGTTTCAAGATTCGCAATGAGCAATGATTTAAGGCAGTATTAAACCTATTCTGTAGCTATATTAAGTGACCAGCTTATACATTGCTGGCTTACATACCATCTGCCTCTTTTTTTTCCTTTCTTTTTTTTTGTGTATTATCCAAAAAAACCCCACCAAACTCAAGGCCTCTTTGCTGTTTACCCTCTAATTTAATTAAAGAGTAATACCTCTTATCGTGCACTTGGCTGTAACAGTTTGCCCTGTACATGTATTTTCCAGAAAATTTCCAACAGAATTCCTTGTACTGATTGCAAGAACTGTTATCAATAAACTTGTTTTAAATAGTGATGCACACATAGCCTTGGCAAAGGGTTTGAGACCTATATTTCATTTATCTTGAAAAACAAATACATTTAGAAAAATTCTCTCCATGTACCCTTTACCTCTCCCAACTGCCAGTAATGAAGACTCAAGGGCAGTAAAGGATTTATCCCTCTGCTACACACTCTTCAAAGGTGTCAGTCAGTGAAGATTAGGGTCAGGCTGTGGTAATAACTTGAATTTAGGCAGTTTTAATGTGGACAATATAGATTCTATCCACCTCCTTCTCCCTGCCTGGAACATCTACATTCTTTATTACAGCCCAGGTGGGTGTAACTGTCAAGTGCCAGCCTGAGCCCAGGAGCAAAACAGGACAGAGTGCTTAGTGAAACAGGCTGCTGGGAGGTTCCTCAGCTCTTATGTGATCTCAGAAGTGACCTAAGCAGGAAGGAGCTTAAAGAGTCTGCCAAAATGGATCCTTCTTGGAAACAGCAGCTGAAGCAGACTCAAACAGTGCTTCTTTTCTCTGCCGTGTGTAATGGACAGGATAAAAAAGGAAACCAGAAAGATTTCTGACATTCTTTTTTTCTGATATTAGTTTTTTTTCTGAAGCTCCTGTCACTTTTGATAGCTTTTCAGTTGCCCAAAGTAAATGTGACTTAACTTGATGTTGTAATATTAGTACTGTCTGCTGTACAATGAAACACTAAAGATATCATCCAAAGTACAGAACAAAGAGAAGGTAATTATAGGGAGTATTTATGTTTGAAGAGTCAATCCTTAAGGTTTCAGGACTAATGAATTCCTGATAAGAAACTTCTGAGTGAGAAAACTCATGGTGGCACTAGCAGGGATCACCAAATATACTTGAGAAAGCACACAGAATTTTTCTGGCATGCTGGTATGTGAAATCCCACAAGGCTGGATTATGCCTTTCCTTCCTTTATCCCAAGCTTTGAACTGGCCCAGTGACACCAGGCCAGCTTGTGTCCAAAGCTAGCTCACACCTGGAGCTCTCTCACCATTCTGTTCCTGGGTTTGCCAAGCACTGAAGCCCAGCAGCCTCCCAGAAACAGAGATCTGAAGTTCAGGAATTAATTTGGTAGCAAACATCTTCATCCCCTTGGTCAGCTCAGACAAAAAGAGGTTCAGTCCCAAGGAAACTCAGGCCTCCACATGGCTTTAAGCTTGGAACTTTGCAGAGGAAAGCAGCTCTGAAATACTTGCATGCAGACTGACTGCTTGTGTTCCAGGCACTGGGACAGAAATCACCAACAGAGCTCCCTGAGGTCAGAGTGAAAATGCTGTTCTGCATGAAACTGTACATAGAGACCAAGCACTTCTCATCTGGCATGGGGAAGGTCTGATGATTTTTCTCAGTTTTTTTTGTTTTTTTTTTTTTTTTGTGGTTGGTTTGTTTATGGGTTTTTGTTTTGGTTTTTAGTGGGTTTTTTTTTAAGGCCATATTTCAATCACACACAGTCATTTTCCCCTGAGTTAAAACCCAGCTGTTAATTGTAGGTGTTTCATCTTGGTGAGGTTGTGAAGCTGGAGCCAGTACAGTGGAAATCCCACACAGCACACAAAGACTCTGCTGCAGTCTGTCATTTATCGCCTGAATGGAAAGAGTAACAGCCCAACACAAATATTTGGACTTCTCTTTGTTCCTGGCAGGGCTTTTGAAGCACACACACGAGCAGATAAGCATTTGGTTTTGTGAGGATGGGAGAAGCAAAAGAGAGACAGAGCTGGGCATGAGCCAAATCTAGCACACAAGAGAGGCAGAGGCTGCTCCCAGGGCTGTGCCCAGGTGTGCAGGGCTGGAGCACCAGCACAGGTATTTTTATCACAGCAGGATGAGTGGATTCCTGGAGCCTTATCAGGGTGTACATCAAGGATTGTTGTTGATTATGAAGAAGAGTACAGGGCAGAATCTCCCACGGGTAAATCCTCTGTCTGTGGGGCTATGAGCAGAAGTGAGCCAACAATCAAAAGACATAGATCTTTTGCTACAGATCTGAGCAAAAATCCAGGATTGGACCTTCTTCAAAACTGTTCCACCCTTGTTACATCCCACTTGACCAGAGCAAACCTTTAACCAGATAACCAGCACCTTAAAAACAACAGCATTTTTCTGTCCTTATTTCAGATCAAGGGCTGGACCACTGGAAAGCTCAGCAATTCTGGCTGCACAACCACACAGTTACAATGTCCTACCACTTTCACATCTGCTGCAAGTCCAAATACACAGCTGTGGTAGAGCCAGCTTTTCTTTGGAAGCAGTTACAGAATGCTCACCTTGTGTTTGGTGCTCTGGAAACTCATGCAAGGTGTTGCCCCACCCTCAAAAAGTACAGGAGCAGGAGATCAGAGCCCTGCACCGCCTGCAGAGCAGGAGGCCGTGAGCAGACCTGGTTTCACTGATAACACCAGCACAATTTACACAGCCCGTGGAAAAACAAACGGTCTGTTGGTTGATATGGCTGATTCCTTGGCTCGTGGCCCAAGGAGGGAAGCTTGGGAGCACTGAGGAAACACTTTAAAAGACAGGTCTTGAGTCAAACACCCACCACAGAAGTTTGTGACCAGGGACCTATACTTGAACCAGAACTGACCTGAGGAGCTCCTGTGAAGGCACGATCTCCCCAGCTGGCTGCTGCTCCATTTTCCCTCCTGATGCTGGATTTCACCAGGAATCACAAGGGGCTGCTTGTCTCCAGTTTGGAATACGAGTCCCTAGTGACATAACTTGTAATCCATATAAAAGGCAAGATTAGAATTAACTTCCAATATTTCTCCTACTGTTCACCCTTCCCTAATCCAGTATGGATTGCCAAATACTAAACAATACCGACTACTGCATTTAGGCCCTTCTTCCAACATTAAAAAACAAAAAAAACCAAAAAAACAAAAAAACCCCACTTGAATCTGCTCTGCAGTCATGGCTTCAAGAAGCAAGAAGTGAAGGAAAAAGTCCAATAGCAACTCTCCCTTTGCTGCTCTGTGCATAGCAATGGGCTCAACCAGACACAGCAGCTACACAAACTGTTCTGCAGTGCTGGGAACACCCAAGATATCTGTCTTCAGAAGTTCAGTGCTATGTTGGGTATTTCTGATCCATGTTAGCATTATTCCTTAACATTTACCATAGCTCTTCACGTCCCTCTGTGCCAGCGTGCTTCAGAGCCGGGTTCAGGCAAGGTGACTGCAGGCAGGGAACAATGCAGCACTTTCTCTCTGCAATCTGCATTGGGTGCAGCCCTGGAGCTCCCCTGGGCACACCTGCCTGGCCCAGCCCAAACAAACCTGAGATGGCGTGGGCAGGAACACACTCAGCCCTGCCCCTCAGTGCAGCCTGCTGGCAGCTCTTTGCTTGTTCACCCTCGGAGACACAGACCGGCACGTGGGGAGCAGAGTGGAAGTAAAACTCAACACTTGTGTTTGCAAGGCTCAGGATAGCATTAGAACCCTTCTCATGCCTTGGGAGCAAAGCAGTGGGGATACTCCTTCAGAGCTGGTAAAGCAGCCTCTTCAAGCCTGTTTCTCTTGGCAGCCTCCTGTAGGGACCAAAGGAAACAGGAATTGCTGAAGGATCAGCATCTCTTGGCAAGCACTTCCCAAATCAGCCTGTACCAGTCTTCAGATACTCATGGAAGGAGAGGCATTACCCAAATGGCTTTGCCCAGGATCTGCAGCGGTGCCAGCTCACACAACTGCAGCCACCTTGTCCTGCCCATACCAAAGGCTCGGGTAGGAGAGGGCAAAGCACAGAGCTCTGCACTTACGGTAGCATGGAGGGAAGAACACCTGGGCCAGCTCCAGCAGGGTGGACAACAGCAAATAAATAGACAGATGGCCTTTGGCCGCGTGGAAAAAAAGCCTTTCACTTTCCTAACGAGAAACAGCTCCTGCTGTGGGCAGTGGAGCAGCACTGGGACCATCCCCCTCCTCACCAAACAGAGTGACACCAGTTCTGCTGCAGATCTCAGCGGGGCAGTGACAGATGAGTTGCCATGACAGAGCCCAAGTTCTTCCATCACGTCACTGCTACCTTGTGTGACCCAGGGGGTAGGAATAACAGCCAGGCTCCACTACATCATCCTGCCAGAATGAAACTATTTAGAGGCAGGTTCCAAGGGCAGCCATGAGCTTGCTTCCCTGGCAGGCTCACTGGGCAAAAAGCTTTGAGAGGTAGGGCCCATCTATACTCCTGAAGGGGTGAAGGCCAGTAGGGACATGACTTCCTTCATTCCTATAAATGCAGGAGATGCCAAATGTTTGGAATGTGCTTTTAGAGCAGGATTAGCATGGGTCCTGCAAAGCTCTGCTCGCCTGAGCACGGATTTTGCTTGGAGGGTTTCTAATCTCACTTGTTTATCCTGGTTGTGCATGATGATGAAAGTGTTCAAGAGCCAAGAGAGGTGAAAAAAATGCATTCCTGATGAGCTGCTCCCTCTCCTCCAGCAGAGGACTCAACAGCCTACACAAGGCGTTCTTTTTTGCGAGGGGTGGGGTTAGGCTTAGGCTTGAGAGAGTGTAAGAGCTCAGAGCTCCAGGAGCACTGGAAAAGCCAAGGCCATCCTGGCAGGGCCCCAACATTGCTGCTCCTACATCTTTCTGATCTGAACCACCACCACTGGTGATGGGCTTAATTTGAGGGCAGTCTCTGGGCTGAGGTGAGACTGCTGTGAGTGTTTGGTTGAGCAATCCAGGGAACATGGAGCTGGGAATTCCAGGCAATGATCCAACCAATGCCTTAGGTCCATTTAGTTTGTGCCTGTGAGAACTGGGATTTGGGCTGGAAGGTTGTTGTTGGGCACAAAGGATGCAATAAATCTGCTTTCTGTGCAGTGAAGGACTGAGGAAAGGGAATATTTATAAACTATATGAATATTTCACCCAAACTGGAGAGAAGCAGTCCAACAGATCCATGCTGTCCAACAGAACTGCTTTGGTTACGGGTCAGAGAGAGAGAGAAGAGAAACTACTTTTTATTTTCTTGCCATTTTTCCCAGAGGAAAGTGGGACATCATCTAGCCCCTCCCCAAAGCACTCCAGGCACGTGGGAGAAGCTCAGTGCTGGCCCAGTTCTCTGAGAGATAACAACATTTGAGAGGTTTCACTGTTACTAACAACTCTATTGTCTCTTGATTGCAAAGATTCAGCCCTACTGGCCAGACTGATGAGACAAGAAAGTAATTTCTACATGTGGGTTTATCCAAAGAAACACTTTCAGCCTCCTTGCTTTCAGAGCCCAGCTCCAGGCTGCAGTTTCCCGTTCCTGTGCACGTGTGATGGTTTGCAGCTCCCGAGCACGAATATCGCTGGCAAACGCTGCACATGGGCTGGTTTCTGGTTTGCAGCAGCGCCCTCAGTCACCAGGTGACACCAGCGAGTCGTGCAAGTCACCGCTCACGTGCCCGTCGCTCCGATTGCACCCGCAAAATTCAGGGCTGGGGGACCTGCCCCAAAAAAATTCCGACCGAGAGGACTTGGGGGCCTTTACCTGCCCAGGACAGCCTGGCAGCTGCACATGAAACACTGGGGCTACGTGTTTTCCTTCCTGTGGAAAAGAGCTGTCATTCTCTTTCTGGATCCTACTGCCGGAATTTCAATTCCACCTCCAAAATTGCGTGTACGGAAGGATTGCTCCCACGTGAGAGACGTGGTGCTGGGGAACAGGTAGAAGTGCCCTGAAGTGGAGGGGAACCCCCCTGATTTAAGCTCTTAAAATTATGAAAAAGGGTGAGTCCCCTTCAATTTAACCCCTTAGAATGAGAGAAAAGGAGGGATCTGCCTTAATTTCAATCAACCCTTATGCTGTCACATACAGAGCAGTAAACATGCTTTCTCAGTATCTCATTATCTTCTGAACAAAACTGTACTGTCAGCATATGTTCTTTATCATTCTTCTAAGTGATAACAGGTTTTAGTTTCTCCAGCAAAATTAAAACATAGAACTTGTGCCAATGACCGCATGGCCTTGAACTTTGAAGCAGAAATGCTTGTAAAACAATAAACACTACCCCCCTTTCAGAAAAACTTGACTATTAATGTGAAGGAGTTGCAGTGACTATCTCCCCTTCTATCTTTTCCTGGATTGGAAATGACCTCTGAAATCGAGTATTTCATTCAATTTGTTTTGCTTCAGTAATTTACAACAAACCTTTGAACAGCGAGAGTCTTGTTTATTTCTGGACACTTGTTAACATTAAAGGCTTTTCCCAGAGTAGCACGAAGACTACCACAATCAGCCATCCTGAATCATCTGGACAAAATATGAAATTCATTCGCTTAGATGTTTCTTTCTTCATTCTCTCCACCCTCAGTGCTCTTTGGAATGCAGGTAAGTGATTTTCAAACACTTTGCTGCTTTTAAGTGCAAGCTTTTTTGTCTTCTCTACTTCAGAATAGACACCTTGGTAAGAAATTTCTGATACCATCTTTACAAGCTAAAGCAAAGGCACACAGGCCAGCTTTTACCTGCATGGTGTCATTTTCAATCCCTTCCTCTATAATTTCCAGCAGGTCAGTGGATGTCTTCTGTAAGTAAACAGACAGTCTGGAGAATGCAGTAAATATAATTAAAGAGAGAAAAACTTTGCAGCTTCCCATATTGAACAAGCATTTTTACTTCTCTTCTTTGCATTTTCCTGTGCTAGTTCTTCACCACCCACCTTGATCCCTGCTTTTCTTTTTTCTTGTGTCCTCCCAAATAATCAATCCTCCTTTAGTTACTTTTTCATAATTGGTTCCAATTTTGCAAGATCCATGTCCAAATTTAGAATTTCTGATACTTGCCTAGATCATCTCAGCATTGCATGGTATTCTTGATATAGTTCCCAAGCAGTGTTACCCTTGCCAGATTCCACTTCCCAAAAGGTCCTCAGTGCTCCCAGCTGTCTGTGCAGCTTGTCCATCTCACTTAACTCCCCCTTAACTGCTTGTGAAATCCAGCTATTCTTCACAGTGTTGCTGCAATGACTGTCTTCTTCTCAGTTTTATTTGTTGAGTAGTTGTCCATGTGATGTTCAGGAATTATTCAGTCTGTAAGCCAAGAGCCTGCTCACCTGCCTGTGTACCCAGGGCTCATAACCCCTGCCTTGTTAAGGCCAGACTCAAATGAAATGCACAAAACAAAGATATTTCAGTAGCTCTTAATGAACTTGTGTTGGAGCCCATTTCATTGCTGGTATTAACTTTCCAAGAGCACTGGCCTTCCACTCATACTGATTTCCACACAGGGTTGATGGTGGGTGACCCCTGTTGTGGTATGTTTAAGATTTATTCTCAAAAATAATTGTAATTACTGACACTCACTGAGGGGCTGCTCTGGAGATTTATCTGTCCATTACATGTAAAAATATCCATGGAAATCATGAAATTATAGTGGCTGGGAGGTAAATAAGTGTATTTTGCTATTCAAAATGGAGCAATCTTAATATGCAGGTGATTACAACCTTCACCTAAATATATTCCTAAACTAACATAACCAGCCTGTTTTATTTACTTACAGCAGTCCTTTGGATGATGTACTTGTGCTTCAGAGGACATCTAGAAGAGTTTAATAACATTCTTGACTCTTTTTTTCTTCCTTTAACAAGGAGCTCAAGACTCTTGTGCAAGCCACTGTGGGGAGCTGCTTGGTACCTGTTCTTGCCAGGTGACATGCCAGTCCTTGGGGATATGCTGTCCTGATTATAAAGAATTCTGTCTGCAAATTTCTCCCTACTCGGGATCTCTTATGGGAGGCAAAGACTTTTTGATTACCAACACAGCTCTTGATGCCTCTTCTGTGCTAAAATGCAGGTGGGCCATGATTTTATATTTCTCTGCCAAAGGGAGGAGAAACTTCATCATCTCACAACAGGCAATGATCACAAAACAAGACTCGCTATACAGACAGGAGTGAAAACTTTGTAAAGTTGTTAGAATCCTGAAATGTACAAAAGTTCTGCTCAGCCTCAAGAATACTCATTGACTGTATTTCTGCACAGGATTGTTTCTCTTAGGTTGAGTTATTGTGTGGTACAATCATGACTCTCCTCATTCTTCCCTTAACATATTAAAACAGTGACTTTTTGGAAAGAGTTTCCTTTCAGGGCACTTGTTTGTCAATATTTCTTTAACATTTCCCTTTGTGGGAAAGAAGTATGTATTTCTTAATCTGAATGAGAAAACAGCAAGACAGAAATGTAGGTAGGACACCTGATGTTTTTCCTGTAAGAGAAAGCTGTGGATCCTATATGTGTCAGCCTGTATCACACTTAACTGCACGTGGCACTTGCAATACATACAGTACACTGAATTTTGATGACCCCAGAGTTGTGCTGTTATTTCCACCGAAGGTTTTGAGTGGGATTTTGAAGTCCTTCCCATCTGGGTAGCAGTACCTGAAAAGGTTTTCAATTCTTTATTTGGAAATTTTTGACCAAGGCATTCATTCTATAGAACACAACTGTGTACTTTGAAGTACCTGCAGAGTTACATAATTATAGCCAGGGCAGATTTCAGTGCAGACAAGCAAAGGTACTATTTCCTGGCAGGCCCCAGCTCCCTCTGACACTTGGAGTAGATATGCAGTCCCCATATATCAATCTTGAAGAGTCACAGGTGGGGTTACACCCTAGGACACTGGGCAAGAGCCCTAAACAGAGTCAAATGGTTAAATGAACAAGCAACGTGTTCTGAGTTAACCTTTGCAATGGAAATTCTAGAGCAGCTTGAAATTACTTTCATTGTCTTCACAGGACTTACCAGAGGAAAAAAAAAAAAAAAACCAACCCACCAAAAAAACCCAAAAACCCAAGAAATTTACAATAACTGTGCATCATGGGCATGGTTAGCCACCCTGTAATCCTACTAATGCTATAACATTATCTTCCTCTTCCTGTTGCCCCTTTGTTGCTAATTTATCATGTCTCCCTCCCCCAGTAATTAAATAGTAAATTGAAGGTTTGTGGATTGCTATATATGCAGTTCACAGCAGAATTCACATTGATGGAATGAGATTTTTCCAGTTTATATTCCCTGCTACAAGCAAAACAGCTCTAGATTCAAAATGATCTACACATGACACAAGGTTGCTTCTTGAAACACATTCAGATTTTTCCTTCTATCTATGGTGACACTGAAAAGTGTTTTCAACATCTACAGGTTCAAGCAGCAAATCATAACCAGTGGCTATGTTGACAAGGATGGAAAAGCCCACTGCATCTCCCCATTGCTTTATGAGACTGGTTTCATCCCTTTTGAAGTTTCTACAGATGATGGGTTAACGTTTCCCTACTCTGGAACTTGGTTATCAGGTTACTTAAATATACAGCATCCCTCTTCTTCCTGTATTCTTCCTCCATGCATGCAAGATTATATGACTTTTCCTTTTGATGTTTCGTTCCTCCTTAACAGGCCTCAGAAAAGAAAGTCTTGCTGGCCTTACGTTAATTCATCTTTTGAGAGATGAAGTTTCACAGCAATTGAGTAGCAGCAGCAGCATTAACTGATATGATAAATGATAAAAAGTCTTGCTTAAAAATGAGGCTGACCAAAACCAGTTCCACTTTGTCCCTATTTCTATCCCTTTTTGTCCCCTCTTCAAATAATTGCATTGTGGTGTTAAAGGACTAAGGGCTGCAAATATTAGTAACGGTTGCATTCTCTCAGCTTCAGCTTATTCTTTTCATGTCATGCATCCTGTGCTGTGTAAAACATTCCCAGGGGAAATAACTGCTAAATCTTAAATAATATAATAGCACTTTTCCAGGACTATGCAAAGCAAAAATGTCATTAGCCCTGTTTTTCTGCTCTGCAATGCAGTACATCACAGCAAAGTTTCAGATGGAGAAAAATGCACATTGGTGAATGAGACAAAATGGCAATACTATGGCACCCCCAACACTGGTGGAAACTTAACTCTTACCTGGACACAGCAGACACTTCCAGCAACCCACGTCAACATAGAAGTCTGGGGATACCAGGAAACAGGTAAGTGACCCTTTTCCTACCTGTGCACAAGCATTTATCACACACATGGCTTATGTGCAGAGCTCTACCAGCTTGTGATCACCTTCACTGAGGCCTCAAGGAGACACCTGCAAGGATAAATAACTGATGACAATAATGTCAGCTTTTCCTCTTAATTTACATATGGGTGGAGACATCCAATTTCAATCTTGTGCCAATTGTTCTTTTCCAGCATCCAAAACCATTTTCTTCCTCTATCTGACAGGTGACAGTTATTCAGAAAACTGGATGGCTGAATGGAAATACCTTTATACTTTGGCAAGAGAAATCCCCAATACAGGGAAATTTTCCTTCATTCCTGTACCCAACGAAGGAAATTACAGTACATGGGACTTTGGAATTTTGAGAATTATACCCAACAACTATTTGGATGGGCAGAGGCAAGTGCATCACAACATATAGTAGTAGTAGTAGTAGTAATAATAATAATAATAATAATAGCTTAGCTTATAAGCTGTTGTCTCCTTTGGCATTCAAAACTGACACTCAGCCTCCATTTCATGAGAAAAAATGGGAGAAAACTGGAAGGTCAAAAGCGAGAAAAACTCATGGGCCAACATAAAGACAGTTTACTAAGTAGAGAGGAGCATGGAGGAAGAATCACAAAGTGTGCCACAAGCAGACTGATGCACAGTCAGTCACCCAGTAAGGGCTGCTTTGGAAAAACACCCCTGACGTTTTATTGATGGACCTGATGGTCCAGGGCATGGAATATCCCTTTGGTCAGTTTGGGTTGGCTGTCATGGCTGTGTTCCCTCCTGGCCTCCCTAGGGACTGGCATGAGAAACAGAGAAGACCTTGATCCTGTGCCAGCACTGCTCAGCAGCAGTTAAACACTGGTGGGTTATCAGCACTGTTTTGGTCTCAAATCTAAAATGTGGCTGCTATGAAGAAAATTACTCCAGCCAAACCCATGCTCTCACCAGACTAGGATCTGCTGATTCTTTTGTTTTGTCACAGCTGTGGAGGAGTCCCTAACTATGGAACTTCAGTCACTGCAGCCACAGGCCTTCCTCTTCTATTTTGTATGCAGGCTTTTGCATTCCTTGAAATTTTATGCCCATTTCCTTTTATTTCATTGCATACTTCCCCATGATTTTTAGGGAACTCCCTGTGTAAGTCCTCCATGGATATTCCTTCATAATTTTTCCACGTCTGCAGATTTGATGTAGATGGTGTATACTCTGAGTATATAAATGCCACATCTTCTGTATTACAACATCTTGCTGTCAGAACCTTTTTTAATATTTAGGAGTCACTACCCAGAGATGGATAACCTTTTCTCCTTCTAGAGGGCTTTTTATTACATTTTGTATATGATATTTTTTTCATGGGGGGAAAAGGAGAGTGGCTTTGGAACTTTTAAAGGATTCTGAATGGTTTCTGTAGCCATTTTAGTCCTGATATTACTGGGGTGCAGATGTTTGTTTTGTTTTGTTAAAGAATCTGGGTAGTCTTCATTCTGGCCTAAATGAAATCACAATTTTAGAATGCTTGAACAGAAAATCTGCCTCTAAAAGGATCCATGTAGGCCAGAATCACGATTACTAAAATGTATTCTGATTATTGCACACTTGCTGCATGCTGTCCTGTCACCTCCTGAATTTGGAAAATTTTGATTTGCCATAAACTTCTGAAGGAAAAAGAAAGAAGTGGGCTTTGCAATGAAATAATTTGAAAGTCAGACAATGCTTTTTAATTGTAATTAGCAATTGAGCCACAGTGCTACTGTCAAAATAGTGCTTGTTCAGCTATCAGATCTATTTTTTGTTTCTTTTTTTTTATTATTTTTTTTTCCAGCAACATTCTATCAGTCTGGAGCTCAGAGCATGCTTTGGCTTGGCACCTTGAGAAAGACTTCAGAGATGACCCAAATGCATGGGCAACTGCAAAATGTATGGAATGGGACAGAAAGGAAGAGCTGCTTCCAAACTTTGTGGAAGAGATTGCAGACTGCCCTTGCACCTTGGCACAGGCAAGGGCTGACACTGGCAGGTTCCATGTAAGTTATTAATTGATCCCTCTGATTTACTACAATTCCAGGTCGAAGCTTAAGGAGTGCCAAACTCCACACACACCCCTGTTCCCTCTCTAAAAGCCATTGCAAGGAAATTAAATTATATTTAGATTTGCCCAGGTGGCATATTAGATGACAGAGGTAAATACAGCTTATTTGGTAGTCTAAATAAAAGTGCCTAGGAGATGGAAATCACATTCAAACAGGGAATTAAAACAGTAATTCCAATGGTAGACTGAAAACACTCTGTGGAGCTGGGAGTGGGCATGACTTCTTTGAGATCCTACAAGATGACAGTCGGTGTTTGAAAGTGATAGCCCATGCTGTAACAAACTATTTCTCCCTAGTTTATCATAGTTTGCTGCAAACCCTTCTGCCTTGAACTTCAGAGCTCAACCCCAGAACTGTAATTAATTTCCCTTATCCTGCTTCCTTCCTCCTTCTCGGCTTCGCTGTTATCAAGGAACTGACAAAAGAAATCAATTGCCATTCAGTCTACACTTTCACTTACACTGCTGACCTGAGGACCAGATGACAGTGACTTCCTCTCCTATTTATGATACCAAATGATGTCATGCATTTATGCATTTAAAAAAAAAAAAAAAGTTAGGTAAACCTTGTTACTATTCTGGTTAAGAAGCTCCAAACATGATGTGTACAGTTAAAAGCTTGAGAAGATAAAAAATAGATCTACTGCCTCTGTCTAAGAACATAGGATAAACATTTACTCTGTTGTGTCTGTGTTTGCTGTACACTTAGAGTTGAATTCCCACAGGGCTGCATTTGTTCTTCAAAGTCTGTTGTAACAGACTGCAAAATGTTCAGGTCAGACATGTTGCTCCAGGCACTTCAGTTTTAAATTCACCGTTTTTTCTATCATTCCATGCTATTCAACACACAGCCTCAACCAGTTCATGTCAACTTTACACATATGTCAGATACAAAGGGTGGGAACAGAACATAAGAACAGAAGGGACAGGAGAGAACCCCATTAAGTGTGAACATTGATCTTTTTCAGACAGATTATGGCTGCGACATTGAAAAGGGGAGTGTGTGTACTTATCATCCTGGTGCTGTGCATTGTGTAAGAGCCATTCAAGCCAGGTAAAGAAATTTTTTTTTAACTGTGTTTTTTTTATTAATCCTTTCACCTCAGAGACAACAGCATCACAGAAGTCAGGGGTGAAGTCTAACTGGACATCAGATAAAGCTTGGCAACCAAAATATTTAGCTGTATCCATAAAAAGGCAATAAGTAACCCCTAAACAGAAATGGACCCCACAGAGCTAAATGATGATTTTCTTGCTGCTTTTCCCAATCAGTCCCCAGTATGGGGCTGGACAGCAGTGCTGCTATGACTCCAGGGGAACCCAAATCCTCACATACGACTCCACCGGAGGAAGCACACCTGATCGAGGGCATGACTGGGGTTCACCACCTTTCTTGAAGCCTCCCCGGATACCTGGCTTTTCCCATTGGCTTTATGATGTTATCAGCTTCTATTACTGCTGCCTGTGGTCTGATAATTGTGACTTCTATATGAAAAGGCGGCCCTCTAGTGACTGCAGGACGTACCGCCCGCCCCGAGCTGGTAAGGGCTTCAAAATTTCCTTATGGAGTGTGGATTTTTGATACAGTGTAGGCTTTTAGAATATTTGTATCTGTGCATATGTGAGTTGACAATGGTGAGGGTACAATGTCCTGTGGAAAAATTCCGTGGAAGGTTTCTGTTGATCTGTCACTTACAAAATCAGTATGTGTTTTTTAATAGTGCTGCAAGATTTTCTGCTGTCAAGCACCTCACTCACCCCTAGAACCTAAACAGCCAAAGCAGAGTAGTCAATGTCCACGACTTTGTATCATCAGTGTGGACTTCCTCAGAAAAAAAGGTGGTTAGAGATGGTTAATGACAGGTAGGAAGTAGCTAGAAAAGCTATCATGATGAGAAATATTCATACCAAATAAGAAAGTTTTACAATTTACAGTGTGTCTCTTTTATCTCAATCTTCAAGTCTTGCCATACCTCTATTGCTACCACATTTTGCTTTCTATGCTGCTGAGATGCTGAGGTGTCCAGCAGGACTTGGCCTCCTGTAAAGAAGTGCAAAGAGGCAGCAGTTTGCCTCAGGATAAAAAGGAGAAAACTGTAGAGGGCATTACATTAGGTAGTTAGGGGTCATGAATGAGTGGTTTGGCTGCTTAAAGAAACTCCATCAAAAGTATTGGCAGAAGCAGAGTTCAGTATGAATTTGTGAAAACACGACTTCACAACTTGATGGCAAGGTGCATTGTATTAGTTACTACACAGATTAAAGCATACAAAAGAAGATAAATTAGAAGCAATTGTTGGAAATGCAAAAAGTTGGAAATGCAAAGGGGGATAGGGGTGCAAAGGATATGGATGCAAAGATAAGGCAATAGCCCTGTATTCATGTCCAAATCTCCCCGTATACTGCATGTGACACAGACTTCAGGCCTCTTTCCTTTCTCATGATCTTGAGGAATAACAGATTGTGAGTTTTTCTTGTTCTTAATTCTCTTTTTGCTTTTAAAAATAGCATCTGCTTTTGGGGATCCTCATTTCCTTACATTTGATGGTCTGAACTTCACCTTCAATGGCCTAGGAGAATACACATTGGTAGAGTCTGATGTCACAAACCTGAGAGTGCAAGGGAGGACACAGCAGGCACACTTTTCCAATGGTGAGTTGGTAAGAGAGGAAGCAGAGCTTCTGAGCTTCTGAACTTGCTTGATTTGCACTTTGCAGCAATCCTCCTGTTGTCTCTAGTCTTCCTTTTTGGCCATTTGTGAACAGACACCATGCTGAAGATAGAAAGAAAGCAGACAATATCTTCAGGAAAAACTTCCCAATCAAAGTTTAATTGCTAGTTTTATTGGGTGGGAGTAATGGAAGTGTAAGATTTTCTAAGTGTTTAAGAGCTCAAAAAATTTCTTATTTTTCTCCATGCCTATTCTTATCAATAAGAAAACATAAGTCCAGTTCTAGAAATCAGTCAATAGGCACAGCAGCCAGCTGATGCATTTTGATGGCATTGTTGTTTTTTTTTTAATTTGGAAGGAACTGGGGTTCAGGCGACAGGCTTGTCTGCAGTGGCCATGCAGGAGAACAACTCTGATGTGATTGAAGTGCGCTACTCTGAGGATTTGAGCCTGGAGGTCCTCTTGAACCAGAGGGTTCTCAGCTTCTCTGAACAAACTTGGATGGACTTGAAAGGTCAGTTACACCTATCAGCCTTGTAAGCAATTCTATTCTGATGGGAGTCCATGGACAGGTAAAAGTATCTCTAGGAGCATGCATTAGATTAGTCTCTATGATAATTTGACAAATATTTGACAAACATCACTTCAATTTTAACAGTAATCCCTGTATTCAGAGGAGGAAAATTTCTGTGGTTAGCAACTAGTATTCCTCACATGGCTGAAGAGCAGGTGGAGGGCTACACTGACAAGGAGCTGCAGAAGCAGAGATGCAGGGAGGAAAAAAACTGGAAGGGACATCAAGGGGCCTGGAGAAGAAGCCAAATTAGGGAGGTGTTGACAAGACAAGGGAGAAGGAGAGGAAAACTGTAATGACTGAGAGCAGTGCTTCCAGCTCACAGCCACTCTCTGATGCAGATATCTCATATCTTTAAGCTTCTGGTCTGGGATGCTGGCAGGAGGCATCTTCTGTCAACAGTGGACAGTTCTTTGCTACCACTCTCTAGTAGGCATCTTATCACAATTCTAGTGTGAAGGTGTGGCTTCCTTTTAAATGCTTCTCAGAGTGCAGCTCAGAGTGGGGGGGAGGAAAAGCTGTATGAAAAATTGTTAAAATTATGATTTTAACTGATGCTGAAACAACAGTTTTTTCACTATGGATAATTAGCTAACTTGTCCTCTTCCTCTCATTGTTATAGGTCTCTTTCTCTATTCTACACCTGATCAAAACATCACAGTGATGTTCTCTTCTGGGTCTGGAGTGGAAATAAGGGGAAATGGAGGATTTCTGACCCTGACAGTTCTGCTCCCAGAGAAGTTTATGAATCACACATGGGGTCTCTTTGGAGTAATGAATGGCAATCCAGAGGATGACTACACCTTCAAGAATAAAACCACCATGTCAGTTCATGCAAGTCCCCAGCAGGTGTTTGAGTTTGGAGCTAGCTGTAAGTAATTTCTCTGGTCTATTATTACATTTTCTTTAAAAATTCAAAACTGCTCATGATTTAAGGACTAGGAAATGAAGTCTATTCCAGGCAACCAGTACTGGGGGAAGAGAAGAGAATAAGAGAAATATGCCCTCCTCTACCTATGTGGGGAGGGAAACCATGATGGAGTGTTCAGCACTTGTATTTCACAGTTTACACTGTCAAAGTACCATCTACTGTGGTCAGCTGAACACAGAAACATAATACAAAATACCCTCTGGCTACCAGTTGATCTCTGTATTGAGCACAGTGTAACCATCCCAGGGTTCAGATCATACTGAAAAGTCTCACTGCTTCAGCCTCAGAAAGTTTCTGATATAGCAGAGTGAAAAAAGAGACCATGGCAGACACAATGAGTTTAGGGACACACAGTCTCAGGATCTGTGTTGCTTGTAATGATTGCTTTAGCTCTGTCTGTCATCACCATTTTGTTAGGAGGGACATAAAAAACATCTTTATGGAAAATCCTAGCTACACAATTATTTGGATCTAATTTTAAGAAAATGGTCAAACAGCAGGCTAAATGAACACCAACTTCGGTGTTAAGATGTTGCATATGAAAAGGAAAATAATCTTGAGCTGGAAGGATAATGTAGGGCTTCCTATATCTCTTCCAGCTCTAGCTACATTTCTGTAGATAAACACTTGGAATAGTAGCAGAAAGTGGTCTTTGTTGGCAATGTTACATAAGAATGTTTCTTTCTTTCTTTCTCTGTCTCCCAAGGGGCTATTGAAAATGGAACTTCTCTCTTTACTTATGACACAGAGTTCTTACTGAAGAGTTTCTTTTATGGGGAAAAGCACAATGCTTCCTTTCTGCCTGTGTTCTCCCCTCACGAAGACCCTGCTGATCCCCTGGTAGAAGAGATGGTCTCACGCTGTGCCTCTGACCCATTCTGCAGATTCGATGTCCTGACAACAAGAAGCCTTCAAGTGGGAAGTTCCACAAGACTTTCCCATCAGAATCACAAGCTGCTAGTAGAACACCTAGAGCCAGGTGATACAACATTTCACAAAGCATCATTACAGAATAACAGGATATTCTGAGTTGTAAGGGACCCACGGGGATCATCAAGTCCAAACCTTAAGTGAATGGCCCATAGGGAGCATCAGTACAGTTATTTCTACAGGGCATGTAAAGGGTTAACACTGAGGAGGCTTTGCTTAACTGTAGGTTCATGCACTTATAAATAATCTGATTGTGGGGAACCATCCTTGTACCAGGAAACTCTGTACTGATAGAATACTTAGACAAACTCAAAATAAATTTCTTTCCATTTCTTCCACTATAACACCACAGCATAGAAAGTTTATCTTCATTTTATATGCATTAGCCTGTCTTCCTTGGACTTCAAAATAGTTTTTAAAAGTAGCAGGAATATTGTCTTTCAGATAGCCTAAAAATCTTTGTTTTTCCATTAATTGCCACTAAAATGTTTGTTCAATGTTTGAATCATTGTAATGGAGATTTGCTGGTCCAAATCCTAAATACTCTAACCAGATATGTCTCTTTTATTAGTGATCTCTTGTGGCTGGCTGGAGCATCCAACCAATGGAAGTAAGAATGATACTAACTACCTGCTGGGCTCAACCATCAGTTTCACCTGCAGTGAGGGCTATGAACTCTCAGGGTCACAGGAAAGGACTTGCCAGGTGTCAGGAGCCTGGTCAGGAGACACACCCCAGTGCAGCCCCGTCACAGGTCTGTTTCCTTTTAGATACCACACACTGTCACTAAAATATCATTAGCAAGGACAAGGCAATCTCAGTATACCATGATGGCCCGTGACAAAACCAGCTTCTCTTATTTGGTAAAACATTATATATGTCTGAATGTCTGAATGTCTAGAAAGACTATTATTCAAATCTAAGTAACAGGTGACTTCTGGTGTTTTTGTGCATTTTGGTGGAGGTTTAAATGGTTTTGTTTTATCAATGGGTACAGGTATCTGAAGGGTGGGTGAAAAGAGGATGGAGCCAGGCTTTTTGCAGTGGTGCCCAGGGACAAGACCAGAGGCCACAGGCATGCTCTGAAACACAGAAGCTTTCCTCTGGACATCAGAACCTCCTTCTTTATTGTGATTATATTTGAGCACTGGCACAGCTTGCCTAGAGAAGTTACAGATTCTCCCTCCCTAGAGACATCCAAAAGTTGTCAGGTCATGGTCCTGGGCAACTCACTCTGCTTGAACAGAGGAGTTGGACAAAATGACTTCCAGAGGTCCCATCCCACGTCAACTATTCTGCAATTCTGTGATTTGAGAGCAGACAGAGCCCACACTTGTTAAACACTTTCACTCTTTTCTTTCTAAAAGATTATGTTATCTCAAAAAATTATTCTGTTATTCTACAGCAGTAAAAGTATTGTGAATGATGCAATATTATTTAGTATAAATAACATAGATTTATTATTCACCTTGACCTTAGAGCCGGAACGAGCCAAGAATTCCAACACCCCTCTTGTGCTACTATTAATAGATTATCAATTAGCCTGGGATTGCTGGTTTTAGTAGCAGTTTAGTAGCATAGGCTGTCTCTATGATTTACAGAAAATGGCCCAAATTTTTCTTTTTGATTCATTCACAACATACACTGCAAATGTCCTCAAGATGGCAATATTTCAAAGCACCAGAGTGATGCAAGGCCAGATGGCATGTTGAAGCACTTTTAATGCTGACTTAATAGTTCCCAAAAGCACTCATCAAATAATTCATACTAACAGATTCTCCATTCTGAGACCCTTCCTAAGAAATGTGGAAAGTGCACTTCACATCAGCAACGAATTCCTTTCATGCTGGCACATTTCATCAACCTCTGCTGGTCTGTACCAATTGCTTGTACATTTTCAATGCAGTTCTGAACTTAGTAATATTTGTAAGATGAACTGCAGTGAGTTTGAGCAGCAGAAAATTTTGCAAAGGACAAACCTTAAAAAGGCAGTGGCAAAACATTCTGCCAAGCTGAAAGCAAAGTATATTTTTCCACTGCTGCCATCAACCACATACATACTGGATAAGAGCCAGTCGGTCTCAATAAGCAAAACAGATGCTGACATTTACACAGGCAAAAGGGGGACAGAAAGGCAGCCCTGTGAGATCAGAGGAAAGGAGCTGGAAGATATGCAGTGATTGATTGCATTCAGAATTAAGGAGACATGATGCAGCTTTGTGGATGAGCAAACAAAATCCACAATGTTTTTCCAATGCTTTCCTGAGAGATGACAGAGAAAAACAAGGTGTGAAAGAATTTTATTGATCTGATTGCAACAAAGATCTTCCTTATTATTTGATATTTGGTGTTCTAATTAATTTGCAATGAGAACCAAAATTGATGGGTTTTATTGGCCTCAGGAAGCTGGAGTATGGGAATGCTGTCCACAGCAGCAGGATACTGACAATGCCAACAACTGATCAACACAATATAAAATACAATTTTCTCCATTCTTTTTTTCCTACTGCTAGGCCCTAATAATGGCATTTGTATCTAGCCTTGTTTCTCCTTCTTCCATAAGATGTTCTGCTAGATTCAGTGTGTGTAAGAGAAGGCTATTTTATTGACAGGCCCAGGTGTCTCCAGAGAAGAGAGGCAATACAGTTCAAACTTCCCTTTACTTATATCTAAAATTCTCACATTTTTATAAAAAATAGCATGGACAGCTAGTACTTGTTTTCCACTAAATACATTTCTGCCTCTAGTCCAAGACATAGTTGAAATCCAGTGCCAGTTTTCCTTGTCTTACTTCTCTATTTGGCTATTTTCTCTGTTCTCCATCCCACAAGCCTTCTCCAGTACAGAAAATGTCCTTGTGTTGTCCAAATCTGTTGTTCCTGAGGTCAGTTTTCTTTATTGTTTTTCTCTTTCCACAGCAGCATGCTGCTGTTTCACCAACATCCATTTTATCAAGTCCTGTGACAAAGACCTTCTTACCATCAGGAAAATGCTGACAAAATTATTGGACAGCCCTTCCCAATTTCTGAGTGCCTGAGTGGGTGACCACTGACCTAGCCACTGTTATCAGCAGTCACATTTTTACTTTGAGAGTGAACTATTAAACACACCCTGCCTCAAATTACTTCTTTCATGCTGGTCAAGAGCACAGGGTCCAGCCTTGTGTTATTCTAAGCTTACAGGTGTACTTCTCTACAATGCTGTGTTTGTTACACTTGCTGCACATTAGATTCAAGCTCTGTCTTGCAAATCACCAAGGTTTTTTAGTTGCTATATGCTTCCATTTTCCAAAGAGAATAGTTGAAATAAAGGCATGGGGACTGGGATAATTGGATAGGAAAAGAGGTGGAAACAAGAAAATGTAATGCCAGTTATTTTACAAAATCCATTTCGGTATTTTGAAACTTCAAATACAAATTATATTGTTGGGCCTGCATATTGTTGTTTTTGAGTTTTACTTCCGTGGACTAAAGTTTCCATGGAAATCCTCTGCTAATAATTATTTTGCTATGCTTCTAATTACAATCCCACTGCAAGTCTTGCCAGTACCACAGCTCTCTTCACAGAATATCACAAAGAGGAAGAACAAAGAGGCCATCCAGTAAAAGCAAAAAGGAGATTCTAAAAATCAGACATAATACCCAACTAAAAATCATAAGATAGTGGCAATATATATACATAAAGTCTTTTTGAGACAGACAATAATTTGGTGATATTAATACTAGTTTTGTCTTTTGGGTTTTTTTTTTCTTTTTTTCCCCCTCCTCTATTTACTTTTAGATTTCCTTTACCAGCCTCAGGCTCTGTGTAAATACTGTTTGTTTTGAAAAGCTGTCAGAAATCTCATTAGCTTTCTGTGCTTTTTCTAAACACAAAGATTTCACAACAGAGGTAAATCACTACTGGACTAAATACTTAAGCCAGTGGTGAGTTCTCATCACTTGGCAGAGGCTGGGTGCCTCCCTGTGAAGGATGTGTAAGCCAAATATCAGTTTGTGGGCCTTGTTCAGAAGTTACTGGATGACAGACCAATGCTAGTGAAACAGTTAATGTATCCCATTTCTTTCCTTAACCTTCACTGTAAACCAAATTAGCAGCTGAATAATCTGTTCTAGGATCACAGAAGTGTCTGTTATGTCACTCTGCCATCAGCCTGTGCTAGGCTGTGGTTTGGGCAGCTGTGACAAAGTGAAGGAAGGAAGGGCTGACAAAAATACAGCCCTGATGTATTAAGGTTCAGATACAAAATGCAGGAATCTTTGTTTCTCCCAGACAGTTCACTCCACGTGCTGCATCTCCTAACTTTTATGAATATTCTTACGTGTCATGGTAATCTGCCACTGCTTAGTAGAATATGAAAACAAAATTATAATTTTTATTCAAAATTTGTTTCATATCTGGTTTCTTTCTTTTCGTTGTCCTTGTTAGGCAGTCACAGAATCAAGTTGACTCTTCTCTTGTTTTAGTGTATTCAAATTCTCTGATGCAGTTCAATATTCTCACATCAGGGCAGTCACTTCTCTTTTATGTAGATTATTAAGCAGCAAAGGTAGTTTCAAAATTCATTGCCAAAATAGGGGTAATATTAAAAGTAATCAAACCATATGGAATAAGGATTGAAAACCATTTCAGTTGTTGGGATTGACAGTTCTACATCAATATTGCACATTCACAATGTTGACTACATATAAACCTTTGTGTTACAATGCTTTTGCAGCCACCTGCCCTAACAGTCAAATGTAGGAATTCTGTGAGTTCCAAATCTTTACCAGTTTCAAAGAATCTGAAGGAGTAAAAGGTGGGAAGGGACCTCTGGACATCATTTAGTCCAAACCCCCTGCCAAGGGAGGCAGTTCCACTAATACAGAGAACAGAAAAATTAACACTATACTTACAGTTTCAAAAATTGTCATGCGACTGCATTCAAACAGATATGAAGAAATGTGTATCAAAGTCTTCATGGTTTTTTTTGTGGTTGGTCTCTGTTTTTCAGCTCTCAAACAAATAATTATTATTGGCAGTGTATTTGGAGTAGTCGGTCTTGCAGTCCTGGCACGTCTGGCTTATTTATGCAGAAAGCAGAGGTAAGCCTTAACTGAACTGAAAACACAAATCAACCTCCTAAAGAAATAGCAACTGTTGTGACTTTTAAAATAATAATTTAATAATGACCACTGGCAACAAACTGCCAGTGTGCTACAGGTAAAAAAAAAAAGTGCAACTGATGTATACATTATCAACACACATTTATCAACTGTGTGTGCAACTGATCAGTGGAGAAAGAGGGCAGCACAGTGAATGAAAATGGTTTTGCCTAGGAACACTGGCAGATTGAAATGGAGATATGGTTGATTTTCTGAACTTTGTTAGCAACTGTTACAAATTTTTAAGCCTTCTCTGTTCCAGTGTCCGCAAGGAATAGAATGCCAGATAAAATGGAACAGAAACTGAGTGAATGGAAACAAAATGGGGATACAGCCCTTGGAAAGAAGACTGTATGTGTGAGGAAGAACTAAATACTTCTGGACTTATCACCAACAAAAAGCACAGTGCCAAGCTAACAGAACACTGCTATTGTTTTTCAGTATTTCATAAGCTTAAAAATGCTAAATTCACTAGGAATTCAGCTCAAAGAAACAAGAATGTGGCATATTATGCTGTGATATTAAAATGTATGTATAAAGCCATGCTACTCTGTGGAGACCATTTTTTGCTTTCTATGTGTGTCACAAAGGCCAAAAGAAATGTAAGCATATTTTCCCCCTCAAAATCAACCTTACAGCTTTATATGGTGGGAGGTTTCTGTGTGTTAAAAGGGAGATACATCCACACTGTGTATTGATAAAAGAGTTAAGGCCTACAAACTGTATTTTGATTCTTCCCCTTTCTGAATAGCAAATTGTTCTCTCCCTGTATGGGTTGCTATTTGATTACACAGCAGTGGTGTAAAGGGGGCACAAGGATGTTTGCCCTATTTCTGTTCCTGACAGAGCAACTTTTTAAATGTTTGCTGGGTTTTTTTAACTGTTAGTGTGTGGGGGGGTGGGTTTCCTTGTTGCTTCTTAGCAAAGCTGTTCTACCATTACTAAAAAGTCTCACAAGCCAGGTAAAGACTTTGTAGAAGTTTAGACAATAGCTTGAGATTACCACCTTGGCACTTCGGTATCTTCAGGTAGATGGAAAAAACAAAACAAAACAAAACAAAACTGCAATAACCCCCCCAAACAAACCACAAACGCAAACCCCATTTTTCTGCACGTGCCTTTTCAGAAAGCAACGCTGCTCCTTCTCTTTCTGTTGCGGAGCTCTTGGCTGCTGTGCTTATGTTTGTCACTGGGTGTGTGTTGCGCTGTAGGCGTGGGTGTCCCCTCACGTCCCCGTGTCCGTGCCCGCCCACGAATGTCCCGGCTCCCTGGGCATGGTGGGCGCTCGTGTGGCTGTGTGGCTGTCTGTCTGTCTGTGTGGCTGTATTCCTGTCTCTGTGCCTCTCCCTGCCACCCCGGGCCGGGACAGCGGCCCCCGCCCGGCCTCAGCTCCGCCCGCCTCAGGACTCGGCCTAGGGGGGACACGGGGGGTTCAGCGGCCGCGCTGCTTTCTGCCAGCGCTCCCTGGGCACGGCTCCTCCGCCCGGTCACTTTAGTCGGGCGGGTGGTGTTTTTTCACTTATAGAATGACGCCCTAAATCGCAGCTTGCGGCGCTGGCACCTCGCTGCCCGCGGAGCCGCTCGCGCCAGCGTCCCTCATAAAGTTTGCAGTGTCCCTCTCCCTGTGCCGTGTCCGTCCGTGCCTTCACATTCAGGAGAGAGCCGGGCTGCACCTGCGCTTTCCTTCGGCTCCCACACCCCCAAGGGCAGCCCAGCGGGCGGAGGGCGTGTGCGGGGCAGGGGCAGCGGCCGGCCGGCCCGGCCACGGGGCTGACGGGCTCTTGCCCGACCTCTTCCGCGGGACACTGGGTACGAGGGGAGTGACGAGAGCGAGATTAGGTCGCTGCTGGGATGGAGGAGTTTGTGTGTGTCTGTGTGTGTGTGTGGCGAGGCGTCCCGAGCAGCGAGGAGGGCTCTGCGAGGTCAAAGCGCTGCCCTGGGGCGAACGCCGCCAGCCCGGACCTGTCGGTGTCAGAAGTGGAAGCGGCAGCTCTGCGGTCCCGCGCTGCAGCAGGTTGGGATGTCGGTCTCTATCCTTTCCTGTCACATGGCTGGTAATAGGATCCTCATCTGCCACTCGGCACCTCGCCGGGGCGCACTTACAGGACACATGCTGTAGGGCCTCCGCTTCCCGCACTTTGCGCTCTTCCCGGCCGCCTGCCACCCCCGGAGAGCCGGGGCTGCCGCCTGCGAGCGCGGCGCGGCCCGGCGGCCGCTGCCTATGGAGCCTCCCGCCCTCGCCGCCGTCCTGGCCTTCTCCGGGCTGGCGCTGAGCTGCTGCCGCGAGCCCGTTCTGTCCGGTGAGTGCCGCTCCGCGGGGAGCCGGGAGGGGGGCGAGATCGGGGCTGCTCCCCGAGCGGGGCTGAGCGGAGAGGGAGCGGGGCAGCCTCTCCCCGAGCTCCGCAGACACGCAGCCCCCCGCGGAAGGGCTCTGCCGCCCGGCAGCGCCTCTTCGAGGTCGCGGCGACGTCCCTTCCTGCTCGCCAGAGCCGTGCCGGGCTCGAAGCTGCTCGTGCAAGCAGCAGCGGGTGTTTTTGCGTGGGGTTCGTGGGTATTTGAGGCGCTCCCCGCGCTTGCTGAACTGGGAGCTCGGAAACTCGTATGAAAGCATGATGTAAGAGAAAGAAGAGCAGCATGTTTTTCTATAGAAGTGGTTCCATAGCTAGCTCTGTGGAATGGAGGCATTTAAAGGGAGAGGGGCGTGCGATTGTTTGTGTCACTGGGGAAAAGCCTGTGGCAGCAGAGCCAGAGCTTGAGGCGTGAGCATCCCGCCTGTCCGCAGTGTGCTGCCCCAGCTCCCAGCCAAGCCTGGCCTCCTCTGGCCAGCTAGGTTCTCCTTCAGCCTAAGAGTCGGGGAAGCATGAAGCTTCACTTCCTAAGGTGAATTTTCACTTAAAATTTCTCTGCACGTTTCTGTCCTGGGTTTAGTTGTTGCTACTGCTTTCAAGTGTTTTGGTTCTCTTCTGGTAAGCATTGGCCATGCTTTGCAAGATCAGAAGTGGCAGTTCCAGATGGTCACAGCCATCAGATGTGTGGTTCTTCTGGATACATTTTGTGTATTTTTAATTGCTGTTTCTTCCTACAAAGTAGAATTTGCTCTACTACTTTTTGAACACATACTTACTCTACTTCTTTTTTCATCGCATACTTGCTCATCAAGTTTTTGTAGACGTACCTAATTAGATATGGAAAAATACTTGCATAGCTGTTTTCAGGGAATAAAAAACATTTTACAAGAAAAAACTCTGGTAAACTTTACTTCTTCTCAGAATTAAAACACGAGAGTATTTTCAGATATGTGTTTAGAGAGCTGCCTAGACAGGGACCATGTCTAAGAGTCTGTTCCAGTACCATTAGGATGGGCTTGGTGCATCCTTTGCTTAGGTTGAAGAACGTTTGTTTGCTTGTAAGGTTTCTGAACAGAACACCCCATGTGTCTCACAGGGCTGTGTGACAGCAAGCGGAGGATATGACCCAATGTGCATGTTTGGCTGTTAAAGGGGACAGAAATGCCTGAGCACAAGCAGCTGGGGCAGGAGGAGGAGGGAAGATTATATAATGCCTCCAAATGAAGGTGTAGCAAAGAAGAATGGATCTAGAAAGTACTATCACCTGTGTGTCTTCTGCTAAAGAACCTGATAACAGTGCAAATACAGCAACTTGTAATTTGTATGGCATGTACAGGATCTGCCAAGGTACACATCAGGATCTTGTCCTGAGCCTTAATCCCACAGAATTGAAATGGATCAGCTGTGTCAGGTTGCACTTGAAACTAGCAGAATTCTGAAATGACAAACATTACTATTGCTTTTGGAAGGCAGTTTGTCATATGGTATGTTTTTCATGCCTATTCCTTTTTTTTGTTTGTTTGTTTATTATGTCCATGTAAGCTTATTATAAAGTGCAGTCAAAATAAAGACTGTCACCATAATTTGCTAAGATAGGAGAAAAACTTCTGGAGTTACTGTATAAAATTACTCTAGTTGTCAGAAATGGAAGTGAATTAACAATTATTTTTGCATATAGTGCTATGCTACTTTTCACAGATTGTTTCTGTTTCACCGTGTGATATCTAACAGTTTCTATTAATTCAAACACTGACATTTCTGCATTCAAATCTTGGCATTTATGCATTCAAACATCAGCCATACATAATTTCTCAAGTGGATCAGAGATAAGAACTGTGTGAATAGATTACCTACCATTAAAGGACTGTTTGAATTTGGTGAGTTTTGTGTTACAAGGCCAAAGAAATGGAAATGCCTTTAGCAAATGTTAGTTTTGGTGAACAAATGTTATTTTATATACTCAGTGCAATAAGTTATAATTTCTAGTGTCTGAATTTATAGCATTCATTTCATTTCCCCATCAGAAGTGTATGTGGTTATCAATCTCATTTTCCTTTCTCTGTTTTCTTTCCATTTAGCAATACTGAGTCACCATGTCCTTGGGTTTTTTCCCCAGCTGAGTCTTTCCTTTGAGCTGTTATTCCAGTCTTCTCTTACAAACCTGGTATCTTTTGTCATCTTATTCTGTCTATGCCTTGGTGATTCAGAGAAGCAGTTCTCTTGATGTGCCATAAGCAAGCCTCAGGAAAATACTTAAGAAAGCTTTTTTTTTTTTTTTTTTTTTTTTTTTTTTTTTTTTTTTTTTTTTTTTTTTTTCCTCTAACTAGGCAGATAGGGAATGAAATAGTCAGACATTTCAGCATATCATGCTTGTACATGCATAGAGCATAACTCAAAATCCAGAGTTATGTGAATGGATTTAAGCAGGATGGAGCCAAAGAAGTAGGAGGGAGACAGGAATTACATGCTGCCAGCTGCAAAATTTTCATTTTTGTCATATCACACCATAATAGTTGTGCAATAGACCACTCCCTTCATCCACACAGTGGCTATGGCCCATCCTGATAAAATTGCCAAAGGGATTCAGCCTGCCACACTTGACAAGGGAACAACAGTTTTAAAACTTCACAAAGAAAGAAAACAAATGGGTGTATTAAGGAACAGAAATTCTTGTGGGGTCACATCACGCATTCTTACTTCCAGTGATAAAGAATCACAAGGCAAGCAAGTGTGTTTGCATCTTGTGGCTGAGGACCAGCCAGCAGCTGCAAAGCTCTGGCTAATATTGCATGTTTGTATTGTAGAAATAAAAAGAAAAAAAAGGGACAGAATGCATTTAGAAATAATGGGAACTGCCTCTTGTGCTCATAACCTAACTTGCCTGCTTCCAACACATTCCAGAAAAGGTCTGGCCAGACAGATTTTTTTTAACAAAAAAAAAAAAAAAAAAAAAAAAAAAAAAAAAAAAAAAAAAAAAAAAAGTGATGAAAAGTGATTAGCTTGATGATTAGAGTCAAAATTTCACAAGGATAGCAAATTCACATATATGACAGCTCACACACTGCCAGGGAACACAAGTATCAACTCTGCATGTCTGTACATTTCCAGGAATGTACATTTTTACAAGACAGATGCTTCAGTCAAGGTTTGATCAAATCTCAGGTGGCATAATTCAAGTATAATCAGATATTCACTGTGGCTACTCTCTGGCTTGGACCAATGCTAGTCAGGTCTCTAATTCTGACTAGCAAAAATGATTGCATTTGAGGACTTTTGAAAATTGTGTGTGTATGGCTGTGTGTGTTTGCATGGATGTGTAGAATGAGCAGGATACAATTTTTAAACTACATGTGGAATGCTGCCACATTGTAAAGGAAAAAATGATCAGCTAATCAAGTGCCTTTATAGCATCACAGCAAAATCTAACTGTCTGATTTAAGAAATGGGGAATTGTTTTCTAGGAATTTTGAAAATTGCAATTTTAAACAAAGATAATTCTTCCATGATGATTTTTCTTTAGCTTGTATCAACTATTCTGTTGTAGGGTTTTTTTTTACTGTTACAGCACAGGCACAGAAGCCTGATCGTTTTGATGAGTGGTTGTATTATATTAGTATGAATTGAAATAGAAATGTAAAAATGCTACACTATTTTTTTTTTACTTGGGTAGATCTAAATCAGCCTTACACTTCCCAAAAGCATTTATTTTGCATCATACCATAATATGGAATGAGATTTTTTTTTCCTGACCACTCATATGATAGTATGCAAATTAAATTTTGGTTCAGTCGATAAAACTGCATCTTCAAAGAAAACCATTGCAATGCTAAAAATATTTTTAATAATGACCACAGAAGCCATATTTGTGTCTTTCATCTCCTGAAGCTTCTTCTGGTTTTAATCAGTGTTCCCACATGAAGAACTGTGGCAACCTATGATAATAGAATCCCTATTCACATCTCTAGGGAAACAAAAATGTTCTCATTTGAAGAAGGTGATGTGGTGTTTTGCCCCTTCCACCCGTGGGCCCCAGCCTCTGTCACTGCTGGGGTATCTTGGCATCAGTTAAGTGGTTTCTGTCCTTTCCTCTGTGCATTACTTTCTCATTGAAGTGTTTCTGCTGTCTAATTATACCCTTTCAATCAAATTAGAGACTGCAGCATCTGGTTAGTGCCTGTAACTGTTGCCATCTGCACCTAGATACAGTGCTTTCATTTAAGGAGGAGTGCTTAAATTGCAATCTCCAGCAAGAACTAGAACAGTTTAGATAGAATGGAAATGACTTAAAACTATTCTTGGAATACTATGCAAGCACATGCATCAGGCAACCCACAGTGAGTCATTATCGGACCTGGCACCCTTGGTTTCATACCCTTATATTCTGCTTAAGCATTTTTCTGACTTTTCTAAAAGGCTGTAGGAAAAAACAAGTGAAAACTGAGAAGGCAGTTATACCATGTGAACTCAAGGAACCTTTAATTTTTGGTCCAACCTTACAGAACATTTAATTACATCGCTGTAATGAAACCCAAGATTTAAATAGCAGCCACTTTCATTTATCTTTCATTAATCTGCAGATCTTTAAAAGCAAACCTTGCTTTTTGTTGGGCAGTAGGTGGTGGGATAATTTCTGTCTTGGGTAGGCTAGTTTCAGGTTGATAATTGTCAGTCTCTCTGGACACCACTCAGTGCTCCAAGTAGCTTCCAAAACATTAAGCAAACAAAGTGGTTTGGTTTTTTTATTCTCCCAAGTGGAATAGGAAGAAGTTTGTCATTCTGAATTTTCAGTCTCAAAAGCTATGTACAGGCCTCAAACTTGGAAAGTACTCTAAGAAGTCATTTTAACTATCCTCAAACCTCCATCCCTTCAGTCTGCAATTTGTAGTGTCTCTCTGGATAGATGTCTTTGAGAAAATCATTGGAAGCCAATGCAGTCTCTGAAATGTCAGTGATTTATCATCAGTAAAAAAGTCAGGCTATTATAGTCTGCACTACCTTAATTTTTCAAATGGCGCCCATGTGGAGTGCAGGCAGCCATGCAGTCCCAAAGTAACAAAGGAAAATGATCATTGTAAGGTCCCTACATTGAAGAAGAAACCGACACAGATGGAAAGAATTTCTACAACAGCTGCTGTTTGATCTTCCAAATGTTGATCTGGCTCTAATAAAACTAATTGTGAACCTGTATCACACACTGAGTGTTCACTTACAGTGGACAACATCCCTAGTCTTGTTTTCTGCTTTTTTGTTCTAGCAGTTGTCACTCAATACATACATACCTAGTCTTAGCATTCATTTTAAAAAGTTACTTGCTGTTAACTGTGGCACCTGATGTCTTGAAAATAAAACAGCCCTGACAACAAACTGCTGTCGGTGTTTTCTCAGGCTCATGATCATTAGCCTGAACAGCACCTGGTGGAACCTTTTGTGACTAGAACCACTTGCAAAGGTTCTCTGATTAATTATCTCTGATTAATTCTGTTTACAGACATCCCCATGACACAGTAGAAGCAGCAGGGTCATTAGGCAGTTAATTGAGTGAAATCATCATGGACACCGATTCTAATCACAGATTTGACATAAGCCTCTACTTCAGACTATGTCTGAAACCCAGCTGACTAAGATCTTAGAAGTATGAGGTCACACACTTCTAGATTTGAGTGGTCACAGCTTTCTTCATGTCCTGTCTGAAAGCCTAGTGTTTTAGTAGAGGTTTAGAGCTGACAGGATAGTTTGAGCCTTGTTTGCATGAATAAAACCCATGAGGCAAATCTGCTAAGCCCAGTGGCACCCCTGTGCCTTCTCGGGGGCAGTAGTGTCCACAAGGTATCTGTTCTTCCCTTGCTGTCTTTGCCACTGGGAGAGGACTTGGATACAGTACAAGTTTTGTCATAGTTTACCATAATCTTACAAAACTTTAAGGGATAAGGCTTGCTGAAATTCATAGAACCGGTATTAATTTTCTTGAGTCACAGTTCTGATGTTACGTTCCAAGTGAGGGACTTCACACCCTAAAGTGTCAGGGAAGTATCACTCAGCCTAAGGCAGATGGATCCAGTGGGTGCCACAACACAGAGGGGTGGTTGTTTTACTCTTTTCTGGTTGATTTATTCTTTTCCCTCTCCCTTTTGAATAACCTACTGAAGAGAAATCAGGTGATTTGAGTAAGCAGGAGAGTTATACCAACAGTGTTCAGTCCAGTCTTTTCTGTTTAATAGAGATGATCTCATCTGAATTAGTTTTGTGCAGACAAATCTAGGTGACCTTTTTTTAGGCTCATCTTTCCACAGAATTATTGCACCAGTGGTACAAGACGAAAAGTAGGGTGGAGGTTCTAACCTCCTGTTCTCCAGAATCAATTAGGACTTGGATTTGAAATAGAGGGGACAGTGGCCTTTCTGCAGACAAAACATGCACCTTCAGCACATAGGGAGTATTAATTTCATGGTGAAATCACTAAGGTAGTGTCTTGGCTGTCATGCAGCAAAATATGATGAAATCACTGTGTGTGATAAACAGAAGAATTCAGTTGTCTACTGCCAAGATAGTGAATATGCTGACGTCTATAACTATGCTACTAGGAATTCTACAGAAAACTGTACAAAATATATCTCAGCAGATCTCAAAGGTAAAAGAATATAGGCTTGTGTTCTGGTTTCAGCTGGTATGAGTTTCTTCTTAGTAGCTGGTATGGTGCTGTGTTTTGTGTTTAGTGTGAGAATGATGTTGATAACACACTGGTTTTTTAGTTGTTGCCAAGTAGTGCTAACTCTAAATCAAGGATTTCTCAGCTTTCCATGGTTAGCCACTGAGCAGGTGCACAAGAAGCCAGGAGGGAGCATAGCAAGGACAACTGACCTGATTTTTTTAAATGCCAATATTTATTTCAAAAAACTGCACTCCCATGCTATGGAACAATTGTTATTAATCCTTAACAAAATCCAAATTCCCTGTAAACTCAAAAGGTTTTGTATTTCATTTGTTAACAGCTGCTAAATTCCATGACTTAAAGTTTTCATTTCAGTGTTTCAGGGATAATCAATGATTTTGTGTGGTGTCTCAATGCCTCCCCTTTCCACATCCTCATCTAAGCCAGGGGAGCTTTGTTGCAACTCAGCTGGCACATTTGCACCAAATCTCTTGATCGTGCAGAGGAACACAGGAGGCACTGATACAGCCACCTATTGTCTTGAGAACAAAAACCTGCAGTTAAGAGGAATGAAGAAGAGAGATCCGATTCTTCCTTTTTTTTTTTTCTTTTTTTTCTTTTTTTTAAGTGCAGTGAAGTTTGAAGAAAATCAGTTAAAAAAGGCTGACATGAAAATGTAAGTCAGTCGCTTCTGCAAGTTAAAGCATGGGCCAGTCTTAGCAGATCCTAAAATGGACTGAAGTTAACTTCAGTTTAATTTGTGTGCCAGACTAAATTCAGGTATTGTAGCATTCCTTACATTTCTGAGTATGAGATGGAAGTATATATTATTTTTCATTTAGGAGTGAGAAGCAAAAAAATATAAAAGCACAAAGCTACTATAGATAACTTTTCTGGATGTGTTTATCACTTTTCACAAATTCTTTTTGCTGCATATTATTTTATCTATTTTGATGGCATTTTTCTCTCTTTTCCGCTAAATTCATCAGATTATATTTTTCAGCTATTACCTACAAGAGCTTTTATATTAACTGCAAAGCAAAAGAGGTAATGAAGAAAGTTGCAACACAGTCATGACCTTAAAGTGGTTTTATTTCCTGTTTACACAAATATCTGTGGTGGCCTGAATGCTGGAAACGCAGATTTGCATTTTTAAGCAAATGTATGCAGCCCACCTGTATTGCTAGGGCAGGTAAATTACAGTAAGGAGGAGTATTGACCTGAAGCTTGTTTTTGATAAATTATACAGCTTTCTGTCCACAGATGATAGCAGAACACATTAATGGCTGTGCAGACACCTCTTCTCTGTGCCTTCAGCAACAAAATTTCATTTAGTAGAAATCCAAACTTGCCTAGGCATGAAAATGCACAGTGAAAGCACAAAACCATTGTCTTTCATCTGCTGTATAATAGAACTCCGAAATAATTATTATAATTGTACCATTCTGATATTTGTGAGCCCAAACTAAGCTAATTTCAGAGGCATGGTTTTAATAATACATTTTTCGTTGTTCTACAGTAGTTCTAAATACAAAAACGGTCTACTGTTAATATCAGGATTAAAATGTGGGTGGGTTTTTTTTTTCCTCTTCCAACTGCAGCCACACAGGTCTTTCTAGACTTGTTTTGTAAGTTAGATCTCATGAAGGACACCTGAGATCAGCACATACTTCAGAGCACTCTCCCACTCCCTCAGGGCAGTAGAACATCTCTGCAGCTGCAATATGGTTTCTACAGAGAACACTATCAGATGAAACAGGAGGTTTCACAGCCTGTAGTTAGCAGAAGGCATTTGTGAATTTCCTCAGTAATGCTTGCCAGTACAAAGAAATGTTTACAGCAGTGTAATGCAGCAGTGTTATGTTTTAATGCTATTCTTAAATAAATGCAAGGATGATAAATGTTAGCAAGTATTAACTATAAACAGCATGGACTTATTTGTGGTAAACTAATTATAATTATTCTTTCTGGAAGATAATCACAGCCTGGTTGAGATGAAAGTGACCTCTGGAGGTCATGTGTCCAACTGCTGTGCTCAAGCACAGTCACCCAAAGCAGGTTGTCCAGGACCATGTCCAGGGGGCTTTGGAATATCTCTAAGGATGGAGATTCTACAGCCTCACTGGGCAACTTGTTCCCATGGTCTGCCACACTCACATTGCATAATTTAATCAAAAATGTTCTGCAATTTCAGCAAAATTGTTCAAGCATTTGGATATTTATTTCATCACAAGATGTCCAGTGAATGTGTCCATGCCCATGGCAGGGGGGTTGGAAGTGGATGATCTTTAAGGTCTCTTCCAACCCAAACCATTCTATGATTCTGTGATTAACAAGGCTCAGAAATGCCAGGCAACATGAAATTTGTAGTTCAGCTGAGAAGGGGCTAATGTATTTAGTAACTAGAGAAATCATTCTCTACTTTGGTTTCTAACTTGCTGAGTATTAGGAGGTGAGGAAAACAAATGTAATTGAGAGAAAATATGAATGAGGCAGAAGAATACTGACCCATACTTTTTAATCTGAAAGCAAATAAAAGTATTGTGACTATACTCTGCTGAAGGAGGTCCCTTTCTAAGGTAATTCAATTCCAAAGAATTTTTCTAAATCAGAATGCAAATGTTGATAAGATCCATGCTTACAAAGGTCTTTCACTTTGTAAAGTACGTGTAGTCACAACTTTAGCTGAAGTGGCAAGAGATTTTGGTTAATATGCCAATAAGTAGCAGAGTGATAATGTCATATTATTAAATTTTTGAAAATTAATAAGTTACAGAGTCATCCTAATGAAAAACACAAGGAAAACAGCAAAAAAATTTTATGCTTTTTCAGAAAATACATGTTAATTGTGTAAACCTCTCTTCAGATCTGTCTTATACATTGTTTATTAAAGTAATGACATCATAAACTCTTGAATAGAGGTTTGACTGGGAGAAAGCTTAAATCCTAGCCAGCATCTTTAGCTGCTTAAACAATGCAGGAAACCATGGTCTATTGGATATGGGGTGGAGGGTGAGGGAAGAACAAACACTAAACCTACATACATTCTTTCTTTTTCCATTTCTCTTTCTTCCCAGAATGCTATACAGCAAATGGGGCTGACTATCGTGGCACTCAGAACCAGACCTCCCAATATGCAGGGAAACCTTGTCTTTTTTGGAATGAGACCTTTGAGCATCCTTATAATACTGTGAAATATCCCAATGGGGAGGGAGGGCTTGGAGAGCATAACTACTGCAGGTAAGAAATATCACATTGCTTTACCATTGCCTGTATACCCAGTGTTACTTTAAGCAGTTGACAGAAATTTAGGAAACGTCCTGTCATGTAGAGAAGAATGTCAGAGCCATGGGTATCTAACACTTTTTGGTTTATCCTGTAATCAGTACCCAGAGTCTATGAGCACCAATAGTAAAGTAACTTTTACAACCCAGCACCCACACTTTTTCAGCACAGTCCCTGTCATGTGTATAATTTATAAGGTGGCATGACAGAGAAAGACTGTAGATTACTTAAATGAAAATGTGGAGATTAAAAAAAAGAGAAATATCCAAATTAGAAGTACAGCAGTGCAATGAGTGTCTGGAGGAGTCTCTGGATAGCTTTTATCCTCACACACAAGCTGTGTGTGTGTGTTACACTCTCCAAGTTCTGTGCTAAAATTTTGTGCTAATGAAGGTTATGTAGTCACTAAAAATTCTAAGTGTGCATCAGTGATTTAGAGTTGTTATTTGAATTCAGAAGCTCATCTGTTAGCGGTTACAAAACCAGATAACCAGATTAAAGCATGGCAGATGCACTTCTGTTTCCTTGCCTTCTAGAGAAATCCTCCACAACTACAGATAGAACAAAACTAAAATAAGGACTTCAGAATTTAGAAGCCAAAATCAGAACTTAAGTTCAGAGATGTTTAGGCTCTGCAGGCTTTTTTTCAGCTGTGTCTCAGTAGGCATACTGGTACAGAGCTGTGAAAAATATAGTGGCCACTGAATTCTCAGATACAAACAGCAGAATCAAGAATGTAATTTTGATTGTTGCTGTGTGGCAATATTCTAGACTGGCTGTATCTACATGATCTTACATTTGGCAGTCATCTCTGGCTAATATTTTGGTTTGTACAAAGCAAAACATGTACAAGCTGTGCAAAAACATGCATGAGAAACTGAAGTTTATCCAGATACTCAAAAAACACTTACTTGAGTCTTGCTTTACTAGCAAATGAGAACTTGGTAAATGTTACAGTGAGCAAGAAGCCTATAATCTGATATGTAAACCTGAGAAATTACTTAATTACCAAATAGAGCTTTTTTACCTGAGCCTGCTAGGTATTAGATCATCCTCTCTGAGGTGGAGTTTGGCTGGAAAGTTAGGCATTTTCCTCCTTATGCTGTATCACTTGGCCTAGGAATGTTCTCACAGGTGTACAGAATGACAGTCCTAACTAATGGATGACTTTTAACTTTACATTCTCTTGAAAGAAAGCTTGGAAAGGCACTAAGAGTGCCAGAGTATATCTTTAGCATGCAAATGTTGTCGAGGCCTGTGATACAGCTGTTTTAGCTCTTTCTCTGACATTCATCTGCTTGATGACAATGGACAGGTTGATCTTCCCTTTTCTCAGGCAGCACATACCTCACAAGGCTTTTTTTAAGGCGTAATACATTGCTTTGAGATTTGATTTTTAGGGACATTTGAATAATCAAATTTTACACTTGAAGTATTAATCAGAAGCATGTTACCTCTCCATGGGTGGTCTTTACTTGGAATACTTTGTTTATTGCAAGACACCCTGTTAAGATGGAAATACCTCATAGTGTTCCACTCATTTCAACCGTAACAAAATTGTGAAGACTGAAATTTTTGGAGATTTTGAAAGACAGAGAGTTGTTTTCTAACTGCATGCACTCCTGAGGTTCCAGACAAAGATTTCTAAAGACATACATCATGTTTCTCTACAATTTCCTCGCATTTTTAAGGCATTAATATGTAGAGTGCCATTGTCATGACTGAATTCCAGACATAAGGTTTCTGTCATGAAGATGTAAATGCAAAAATTCCTGCAACTCCGGAAACAAGGGAAAATGGGTTAGTTAAACTACAAGCTTCACTTGGTTTTAGTCTTCTACTTTTTCAAGCTACTGGAGGCTCTTGCATTACACCTAAATTCCTAGCATAGCTAGTCTTAGACTTTCCTTGTCCGTTGCCTCCACTAATCTGTTTGAAAGCCTAACTAGCAATATTTTAGTCATCTAAACTTCACTCATCTCACCAGTTGTTTTCAGCAGTCTGCTGTTTGACCAAAAAAACATCCACAGAATTTCTAAAATTGGATCTCCCATAAAAGAGTTTTTAATAGGCGTAAATGACAACACGCAGCTGAACTGACACTTCAGTAGGGTTGTGTCATTAATAGAATTCATGCCAAAGTACATGATAAAAAGATTGCAACTGGTCCTAGTTAAAAGAAAAAGTCGTATACCTGACTGTCCAAAATAAGAATTTATTCTCTTAAATAGATCTTTACAATGTGAATAGCCTTTCACAGTGTACACAGAAAAAAAACTTTAAGTAACCTAATGACTAATTAGGTATGCATTTGTAAGTGGTGCTACACAACAGCAAATAGTTATAAAAATAGTGATCATCATCATCATGGACACATAAGGAATTAACCATCAATGTGAAGAGATCACTGGAATGGATTTAGTCAGTTTTATTGAAAGGAAGGAAAAGAATTCAGTTTTTCCCACAAGACTATCAGTTAAGTGTGTTTATCACCATACACACAAAGTTGGAGTCTGGACCATTTTGTACTAAGACAGAAGATGAAGTTTATGAGTCTGTGGAACCTGTACACAGGATGTGGGACAGAAAATCTTCCTCTGTGTCAGTACTGACCAGAAATAGCTCTGCACCTTTTAACCTTAAGAGTAAAACAAAGCTGTATTTTAGACATTACTAGCATCTTATGCTTGATGAATACTGTAATAACCAAAGCTATCTGAACTTCCTGATGATATAAAACTTTTGCATTTTTCTTGGTTCAACGGTAGGTATTACAGCAAAAATAGTAACACCATTGAGGCTTAATAAGATTGATTTTTTTGTGTGTGTGGTTCTTGAAAAAATCTGATGAATTTCAGTGACTGTTTTTCTCTTTCAGAAACCCCGATGGGGATGTCAGCCCATGGTGCTATATTGCAGAACATGAAGATGGAATATACTGGAAATACTGTGAGATTCCATCCTGCCGAAGTAAGAGCACTGTGCAGTTTTTTTTAGGCCTGCATCTCAGTTGAGCAGAGATTGGCAGTTACACAGCAGTGGGTAGTGATTCCCAAACATGAGCTAGGATAAGGCAAAACAGCTTATTTTCAGTTGTAGACTAAGCTGTATTTTAAACAGGTTTCTTAGAGTTAAGACAAGATTACTGAATTGCTCCTCCACTGCTATTTTCATCTTATCTCAGAATGAATGGATTATATTATTTACAAATAATACTGTATAACAGGGAATCACAAAAAACTTGTGAAGTACTGCTACTTCTTTGAATCCATAGATCATTAATTTATTAAAATCTAGAGGACAAAAAAAAGCAAAGTTTTTACAAGGTATATACATGTCCATCCATTGCAATTAGCTTGTAAAATAAATTACATTAGTTTAATGTGTATAGAGCATCACAGAATTGCTTAGAAGAAACAAAAAACAATGGAGGACACAGTGAAAAGGTGTCTGTGCTGTATGGGAACTCTGGGCTGGAATTCTGTCTCAGGTGCAGATACTCATTATTGCTTTGAAACCACAACCTGGACTTTGTTTGATTTTTTTTAAAATCAGATAATTCACAAGCTACTCACATGAAGCTTCCTTCCAGAATTTAATATTTTTAATGTATTCTATTTTTTACCGTGTCCACAATGTCATGATTTGTGTCAGTATTCTCCAAAATTTTCTTTCCTAAATCATATTCTTTAAAATATGCCCAAATATTAAGAAGCTAGTAGTTTTGCATGTTAACAAGCAACCATAGCTACACATTTTAGTAAGTCTAATCATTGATGTATTCACTTGCTTTCCTAACTTCTTCTGTGCAAGTACCCTCTGTTTCTAAGGCATAACTTAGGTTTTCACTGCTAAGCACCAGAACAGGTGTCCCTATGTAGGCACACATTTGATTGGAAGAAGTATATTTCTTACTTGAAGTTAAGAAAACAAAAACCAGACAAGAAAAATGGAGCTAAAGAGTTTTGTGGTTTTTTTACTTTGTTCATAGCTTTGTTGTTTTGGGTTTTTTATGAATGTGATTGACTCACATCTTCATGCCAGGCAAACAAATACGTAAGTGTGACCTTAAGACAGATGCCTTTTACCTAGACTTAAATACAGATTAACAAGTCTAATTTAAATAACACAAAATTGTTCAACACTCTGATATTCATTGTTCAGAGGACATCTTACTCTTATTTTTCTAATATACCAGGCATGATTTAAGAAACCTGACCCTCCTAATTAAGAAATTTAACTTGGTCTAAAATGAAAGAATTTGCATTTTCTTTAAAGACCACAGATGTTAACAAATTATCTGGATATGGCACCAGGAAAAAAGCTGAAAGGCAAATTCTCTCCACTCCATTTGTTCTACACAAAGGGTCCTTTTAAAACCAGCCTCGCTCATTTTCTCTGTGGTGGGGAGCAGAGGATTTAAACTTGGACACTTACTTGCACAGATAATCCAGACTTACATTTACAAAATGTCCTTTTGACCAGTAGCAGCTGCTTCAAGCACTGCACTGAAACTCGATACTAGAAAAAGGAATTGCAGCAATTTAGAGCAAACTGTACATTGCAAGCCCATCCAAATCCTAATACAAACCTCATGGTTTATGAAGCTGTGTAAGTAAAAAAAATCTTTTATTCTTCACCAGACTTTCTGTTTTCAGTAAGCATGATGCTAAGTCACAGGAGCATCAAAACTATCTTGTGAAGTGCACAGTAGGAAACTTGAGTTTGTGATGGAGCAAGAAAGCAATTGTTTAAAAAAAACTATTTGAAAAATTTTAGAGATTTTTTTTTTAATATAAGCTTCTTTTCCTTAATGATATTTACTACTAGAAAATTATCTGGAACATAAATTACCTATTAACTGTGCCCACATAATACCATGGCAGTGCCAACAACATGAAGCATCTTGATTGCCTAGAGATTTGCATGCAATGATTCATCTGAACAATAATTAAGAATATACAGTTAAGAACTTTTCATTACGGTGATGAATTCACATGATTATATCATGTGTCTCATTCCCTAATATTTATACATAACACTGCATCCTTCAGTCAGAAATGTGTTCTGACATTCTGTGTATGTAATGTACAGAATTTAGCAGTGTTAGATGAAGATGGATGAGCATAATCACAGAACACAGTGGAAGTTACTCCACAAGGAGCTTGGTCTTCCCTATTCTTCCCCTCTCCTTCTAAAGTCTGCTAAGCAGACTGGAATGGACAGAAACAAAATAAAAGGCAAGACTGCAGCTCTGAGTGTTGAGAGAACATGTGCATCTCACATGGAAGATTCAGAACTGAATGCTTCAGCTGGTTTGTTTGCAGTGCTGCAGCTATTCCTGACTGTTTTGGTCTCCTTGTTAAAGAGGGTAGGTTTAAGTTCAAAGGAAATAACTTACACTCCCAAAATGTGAGAGAAAGAAAGAAAGGCTTGCTATACCATTTAATCACATCTTCATGTTTATGACTCACTATGACTCTCTCCCCATAAACAGATTTCATTACTGGAATCGTATTTCCAGTGTGCATGTATGTAATGTAATAAATTGGACTGAAATGTCGAGGAGGTGTTAAATGGCAGGGCCAGGTAAGTTATGCAGAGCTGTGTGGAACACAGGAACAAGGACTGCTCAAACAATTTGTGCAGACTGCCATTGCAAAAAGCTAGGAGACTCTTCAAAGACAGCTAGATGAGCTGGAACATGGTTTTGAGCTCAAAATGATTAATTCCATATTTTAATACATTTAATATGTGCCTTAACATGTAAAATGCAGAAGCTGTGGTGTTTGCCAGGGCCTCATTATGTCAAATGCTGTTTAAAAGAAAAATGATATGCTTATGCAAAAGAGGTGACCTTTTAAGCAGAAGAGGACAAATAAATACAAATGGGTGAAGACAGTGTAATAGCAAAACATCAGTGGTGAGCAAGAACAGTAATTGCAGAACACTGACTACCTCATTTTTTGCCAAGTTTCTTTAGCAGGCTAAATATTATAAGCAAGGAAGGTTAAAATACTGCTGGGATAGCAAAGAGACAATTTGGTCTTAGGTTGTATGCTTGATTTAGTTAAAAAATTTAAGAAGTTTTCAAATTACTCAGGTTTCTTAGCACGGATCATACTGAAGTACTAATCCTCTGGAGCCAAGGTTGAAAGGTCTCACTAATAAAACTACTTAAAAAAAATTAAAATCCCAGCTCTCTTAGGAAAATGAGCTAGGTTGGATAAATAGGAAGCTTTTTCAGGGCTGTGAAATCATGCACAATACAAAAAAGAATGAGCTCTCTCAGAGTTATCTGCCCAGCTGTACTCAGCTGGGGTGGGGCTGCAAGTGGGGATTTCCAAAGGTATGTTAAATCAGGCTGTAACTTGAAGTCTCAGTACTTATATGAATGTTGCTGCAGGGCATATCAAAGCCATAACTCTATGCAAGTATTTATAATTGAAATTGTATTCTTAGAGACCGAAATTAATTTATGAACAATATTTGAAGCAACGCTATGTCATTATTTATAATAAGTTTACTGAGTACTGTAATAACCAATGACTACATGAATAAAACACTCATACAGGTCTCTGAGCACATCATGTCATACAGAGCTGTGGCAGTTAGGTGGACAGAAAGAATCCATGTCAATCTGGCACAGGAATAAAATTTATCTTAACATAGAACTAGTAACATTTAATTTCAAGTATATGAACAGATATGACAAGGGATAATTTTATGCCATTAGCAATGCACTGTATTGTACTCCACATCCTCTCTGGAGGGTGGTCATGGCTAAATTCCAGTGCTTTGATGAAAAATGCAAAACCAAAAAAAAAAAAACCCAGAGCACTGAAAGGGGAAAACTCTTATCTCCCATAGTGACCAAGAAGCTTTGAAACATCGTATTAATGTAAATAGATGGGTTGTTTTTTTTAAAGTAATATTGCTTGTTTTAAATCTTTGTATGATGCTTCAGATTCAGATCAGAATTCAAGTTTTAAATATTAGGAAATTCCCCTACATAAGTATACAGTCCCTCTCATAAAACTTGCCAAACTCCATTCTAAAACAGTTTAGATTCCCTTCCTCAAATATCCTGTTTTAAAAACTTGCAGAATGTCATTGTTTGGAACATCAGACAGAAGTCACACGGTTTAATTTACATTTTCAGAATATGCATGCCAATAGTAAAAAAAAAAAAACCAAACCCACAACCCCCCAAACCCACTTAATGCCTTGGGTTTTTTAATTGCCTCTTTCAAGAGAAATGAACAAGGTATTTATCTTGTCTTTCTACTGCACCTTACTGAAACTAGCTAGAGAGTCTTACAGGTATATTGCTGAGATGGTATGATACTCTCTTGTCCCATCACTCATCCCTGGGTGTGTTTGGAAAATATGACAAGAATCATACAGAGTATGAGTAACAGAGTAATGCTTCCCATAGTGCAAAATCAAGGCCAGAAGATAGAGAGAGCTGCTCAGTAACCAGGTAGTGCCTGAAGTGGTCTGGTGTCACTTTGTTTCCCAGCCTTCAGCCTCGGAGTCAGAAATTTCATGTAAACAAAATAATGTTTATGGAACTTTTATCATGTTTTTGGAGTCCTTTCTGTGAAAGGACAATTGATGGATACTTTCTAAGACCAGTGGAGTTGAAGAGGTTGAACCTCAAGTCTTCCAATCTGGTCTCCTTTTTAGAAATCTATATAAGCTGTAGAAAAAATTAAACTTCCTCTTTTCCTGCTTTGACTCCATGGTGATCACTGCGTCTCCCTCGGGACAGCATTGCTCTACAGTCTGGGATGTTTACAGGCACACCTTTAGAATGACTCCTGTGTGTTACTCTTGGCAGTGCCAGGAAATCTGGGCTGTTACAAGGACCATGGGGAGCCACCACCTTTGACTGGCACCAGCGAGACTTCCAATAAGCTCACAATCCAAACCTGCATCAGCTCCTGCCGAAGTCAACAGTTTAAGGTGATTTCTTTGACATATATTTACAAAATGCTTTCAAAGACAATAATGGCAACATGCCTGGAGGTATCTGTCTCCTCTTCTCCATTGTTCTTAACCTTTGGGAGGTCTAAGGTTGCACTTCCACCCCGGAGATCAAGCCCTCTCTCTGCATTCAGAGGAATCTGGACAAATGAATAATGCCAGGAGAAAATATGGTTGCTTATTGAAATTGTGAGCATCAGGGTGCCCTCCATTCCATCTTTCCCTCTAGTCTTAAGTAGCATCCTGACAGCCCAAACAAAAATAGCCTGTGGTGGTTCCTCTGACTAATCATACTTCTCCAAAACACACATATTCTGCTGCCAGCTTTCTTGTTCAAACAACCTCCTGCTGTCACTCCTTCAAATACTATTCCTCCCTTCCTTATGCATCTTTGTTGTCAAAGTTTGCAGGCATGGAATCAGGTTATGCTTGTTTCTGTGGAAATAATCCTGACTACTGGAGATACGGGGAGGCAGCCAGTACGGAATGCAACAGTGTTTGCTTTGGAGACCACACTCAGCCCTGTGGTGGGGATGGCAGAGTCATTCTTTTTGACAGTAAGTATTGAAGCAGGCTCAGTTTTTCCCAAAGGAGAGGCCTCACATGTTCAACAAATTAGGGAAAAGGCTCAGAAACACTGAGAACTGTTGCACGCCAAACAGCAAAACACCTCCTTTCAGTATAAAATAAAGCTGCTTTCCATTTCTGCCTAAAATTCTCATCCATTAATAATGTGAAATAGCTCTTCCAAGAAATGATGCTTGCTCATGGTCCAGAGGTTCTCTTACTTTCCTCACAAGTGGTACTAAGTCAGCTATCAGAAATTCCCTAAGAATTGATTTGAGGAGAGAGTAGAAGATTGAATGTGCATGTATGGATATGCATTGTCAGTTGGTGGCATTTGAGCTGCTCTCTGGATTCCCTGCTGTTTAAGTTTTCAATTTCATACAGCTGTGAAGGAATGTCAGTTACTAAGCAGTGAGTTAATAGTCACTAATCCACTTTCCTGCCTGCCTGGTAGGGATGGAGAAGCCCCTGAATCAGTGATTTATCTTTTATCCCATTTCTGCAGGGATGCAGGAAAGGGTCCATGGTTACACACCAGGACAAAGGATATTGCAGTATTCTAGACTGATGCATAGGTCAGAGTAATGAGGTATAAGGAGAGTATTCCAAGCAAAGGCAGCAGGAGCTGTGCTCCCAGTGCTGAGGGAGGGAAACAGAGTGGATCCTGCTGGCCTAGCAAGTCTGTACCTTCAAGTCACATTTAAGTATTAGGATCTACAGGGTGCTAAAGCTTTGCAAAATTAATGTATTACCTCTTTTTATTTTTTTTTCTTTCTTCCCATTTTTCCTCTTTCCTCTTGTTTTCACAGCCCTTATTGGTGCCTGTGGAGGGAATTACACTTCTGCTACAGCTGTGATCTATTCCCCAGATTTTCCTGACACATATGGCACAGGCAAAGTCTGTTATTGGACCATACAAGTTCCAGGAGCATCTCAAATCCACTTCACCTTTGTCCTTTTTGAAATCAAAGATGCTACAGATATGGTGGAATTGCTGGATGGTTACACCTATCACGTTCTAGCTCGTTTTAATGGCAAGAACCGGCCTCCCCACACCTTTAACATCTCTTTGGATTTTGTCATTTTGTACTTTTTCTCTGATGACATCAATCAAGCCCAGGGATTTGCTATCAGGTACAGAGGTAAGAGGCTACCTTTGCTGTTTCTACCTGTCAGTGAAGCATTTCACACAGAAGATTACTGAAGTGGCAATTGAAGAACAAATATTTTAGCTCTGAGCTAACAGGTGTTTCATCTCTCTTGTTGCCACTACTCAGTGGGTGAGAGCTTCATCCAAATTTCTCTGTTTAGAACATTCCAGTCAGCTACATCATAAATAGCAAAATACAGGTTTTCAAAATTAAATTCTGTAATTCCTTCCTGTTAAAACAGATTGGAAAATGACAAAGGGAAACAAACAAACCAATAATCCATCTGCACGTTGGTTCATCTTGGCTCCTTCCAACAGTCTCTTCCTCTCCAGTTGAAATCATCAGGAGTCAGGAGAAAATGTTCTGGTCCTTGAGTTGTACCTACTGTTACAATGAACTATCAGCTTCCAGAAAAATTCTGAGAACCCCAACCTGGTGAAATACAGGCTTTTCTAGGAATCAGATATAATTAGATTATTTGAGTTCTCTTAAGCAAACCAGAGGGCAGCATGTCTGTTTATAAGCACAAAAAAAAGTCCAATTACACCTGTTAAGAAATTGTTTTGTAATCATACTCGTGTGTTTTCAGCTGTGAAGGACAATGTGCATCAAAACAAGATGCCAGTGAATCACACCCTTCCAGAGAGGACAAATGAACAGGCAAATCTCAGCATGAATGCAGCCCGGTCATCAAAGATCCTCTATGTCATCACAACCAGCCCAAGCCATCCAACTAGCTCCATGCCTGGTAATGATACAACAAAAATGAGGAAATGGGAAAAAACATTTTGCAAAAGCAGAATCTGGAGTCACTATTTCCTTTGCTGCCACCTCCACGTTAGCAGATCCCACTGTGCATCTTAGTAACAGATGAATTTTCATTCAGTCTAATTAGCACTAATTGGGATTCTCTCGTGACATTTCAAAAAACTTCTCAGCCTAAGTCAGAAATAGTGTGAAGATGGCAAGTTCTTGAAAATGAAAGTACATCAAAATATGTGAGGCAGAGCAGCCTCCTTACTGAAATCAGCTTTAGTGACCACTGCATGCCACAGAAGGGCACAAGTTGTTAAAAAAGGAGTAAACTTTTGTAGAGTCTAGAACAGCCTGAATGCTGGTTGCATGCCTGTTACCCCAATTAACAAAAACCTCATCAATAATACAAAGAGGAGCAGACAAGTTAATGGGTATGGGGAGGTGTCACTGAGAACTGTCATGTTTAGAACTCACCTTCAGGACATCACTGAATTCAGGAAATTACTGAGCTGTAAATAATGGAAGGCTGGCAATGCACTCCTGGTGAATATCACTATGGTGAATAGAACCCTGGGATTCTGTGCACTTCCAAAAATACTGTTCCAATCATCATGTAAAGGCAATGCTTTGAGGAAGGGGCAGCAGGTGGAAGGGAACTTCTGCCTCCTTTCCTAGATAATTTTATTAGTATATGCTTTGAATTTTACCAGCTTTTAATTTTATTGGGAGGAGTTCTGCAAGGGAAAAAAGCTCTCACTGAAAGTTGTATGGTTTGAGCCAGTCTGCAAAAAATACTTGTATGTTTAAGGCATTGTCAAATTACAGATTTGAATAAAGCATCACAAGGCTGTTTGTTCCTTTCATGCAATATTCTTACTGTAAAAACTGTAAATAAATGAATGCCCTGAGAGCTCCCCCTCTTCTCTATTGCAGAATGGACAATATACAGTCTCACAGCACTGCTCATCCTAAGTGTTACAGCCATAATAGCAAAGATACTTCTGCACATTACCATGAGGTGAGTGTGGAGCAAAACCAAGCACAGAGAACCAAGATCTCAGCTCTGAACCAAACCTGGAGCTCCTCTCTGCCTTCCCATTGTCATACTGGCCATATTCTAAACCAAGTTAGTTATTACATGTTTGTATCCTCATAGAAGATCCTAAATAAGCACATTTGTTAACTTCCCAGTTAGGATAGCATTTGCTACTAGACTATCTCTCACAAGATTTGTACTTTAGGAGGAAGGAGGAAAATGTTAAGACATCCAGATTTGGTGAGAAGTGGTCAAATTACAATAATACTTCTCAGAGAAAAAACTAAAAGCTCTACACTCATACCAAGTAAATTTTGTGTCTTCTGGATGGACAATCACTCAAAGAAATGATGGGTGAGTTATCAGCAAATCAAAATGCTGAATATTGAATTTACATAGTACAGACATGCTTAAATATAAAAGGAAATTAATTTGTATTAATTAACTACAGTCTGTAGAGCACTCTTAGCTTAATGTCACTGCTGTCATTAGGGTGGCAAAAGGATACCTAACTTCATTTGGTCAAGCCAACCAAGAAACACTCCAAAAACCTACACTTTGCACAGCAGGTGAGGGAAGTGTCACAGATTTAGTGGAAGCTGTGAGCACAGCCCAGTGTAGAAGTACTGCAGACATACAAATAACCACAGCTACCCAAGCACATTAACACAAGAGTGAATTAACTCCTGTTTCCTAGGTCCCACCAGATTCCAGCTGCAGCTGAAACTGAAGATTGCAGTGATGTCACTACTGCTGGTGAGATCTGGAGTATATTTTACCAACCATCCACATCAATATCCATCTTCAAGAAAAAGCTTCGAAATCAACAAGATGATTGCAACCCACTGGTGGGAAACTGAAGTGCCTCTTACTTTGCAAGAATTGATCTTCTTAAAATCCAGGTGACTTGAGATTAATCTTCCTTTTTTTTTTCCTCCCAATTTCATACCTGTTTTCCAAAAAGTCCATTTCCAAAGGCCTTTGAGTGACTTTGCCTATCTGCAGTTCTCTTGGATATACCAGTGACAACAGATTCAATTGCAGCAATAATTTTGAGATACCTGGTGCTCCTCAAGTCTGTAGTGCTGTTAATTACTGCCTTTAAACCATTGCACTTAAAATAGATGTAAAAACTCATAAAATTCAAAATGTCCTGTACCCCTGCCAAAGGTAACTGAAGGGGTATCTACAGGCTGAGGGTTTCTTGTGTCCCATTTTATCAGGCTACTTTAGTCCTTTTATTCTCAAGGCTGAACACAGGGATGGGTACTGATAACCTGTCCAGCTACCACAGCAAACAGAGCTTATTTGCCTTGATATAAACACATCTCAAAGGTACTACACAGGAGAATGGGAATCAAAGACTGGAAAAATTATCAGCCTGGTTGCTCAGTGCTGTGCTCTTTCTGCATTTTCTGTTTCTGTGTCTACAAGCAGAGATGCAAACATAAAAAATCAAATTCAGGACGCCTCTAAAACAAGATTCAGGTACAAAAATGCATTTTGATTGACTAATGCTCACCAGGTCAAGGCCTGCAGGAGCACTGAAGCCTTTTAAATGACTCTATGACCCATCATTCACTGATGTTTATGATAATTTTGTTCATATTCACAGTGATCCTTTAAAAATCTATTGTGCTCCAGCCTGACAGCCTCCATTTGTCCTGGGTGTAAGCTAAGGGCTTCTTAAAGGATGACTGTAATACACTGAATTTTTATCAGTGAGGCTAACTCAGAAATTTTTACTCTGAAGTCACATTATTAATCTCAGCAGCCCAAACTATTTACAAAGTTATAGGCTGCTGTCACCAACTCACCTGGGCCAGACTGTGCAGCTGAACACTCACCTGTGAGGAGAAGTGTCTCCTTGCCTGCAACACTAAAACAGAACTGAATTTTTAAGGTAATTGCCTTAATTGTCAAAGAACTAAAACATCAGTGGGGTTCTGATCTATGAACTAGTTTCTCTTTGATTGCAACAGACAGGATTAACTATTTCTTCTCTTTGGTAGACTGACTGTCCCCCCACAATACTCAGATTTCTCATCCCACCACCACAAGTGGGAAACAAGTGATTCCAAGGGATCAGCAGTGAGTCTTTCAGCCTCAACAAGTTCAGACCAGCAAGACATTTAGGAAAAATTATCAGTGCAAATGTCAGATAAACTGACTGGCAAAGTCAGTCAGAGGAGGTGCACTGAGAACCATTAAACTACAGTAATTCTGGTTAAGTTTGAACTTATGCCAATGGTGTGCCTACACCAGATGTGCAGTCAGAGAACATCTATTAAGTGCATCTGCAAAAGGTAATTAAGAAAAGTAAGAAAATTGTCACTGAGTTTAAATTCATTCTAGTGTCTGCCTTTATGTTTTTTAACATATAACTCCCTCCTCTTTGTGAGGACTACAGATTTCAGTGAAAAAACAGGGCATCAAAAGAATTAAGCAGTGAAATACTATGCCTGACCACTGTAGATGTGGTCTTTTACCTGAACTGAATTCAGTCCAGCTTGATTTATGTACCACAGATGAGTGCTAGAGACAGCTGAACAATATCACAATGCATGCTTAAAAGAAACCAGACTTTTCTAAGCCAGCAATTATGGAATTGTTTATATAAAAAATGGAATAGCATGGGAACATCCAGTACTTTCTTGCAAGAGCTGCTGGAAGGAATACAGGAAAATATAATTACAGTATTAGCTAAAATGAAGACAGGACAAGTTGTAAAAAATATGCTGGTTCTCTCTTATGTGTCATCATGCTGGACCAAAAACCATTGTCTGCCTCAGACCCAACAAAAGTTCTGAAATTGCCTTTTTTAAAAGTAAGGTTTTGCATCATTCTGTGTGAAGAAAGAGTTCACCTCAGAGATTCATAGCAAAACAAAGTAGGTTGGTTCCTAAGCATCCTTAATTTGGTGCACTAATAGGGAACCAGGCAGAGAGAATCAGTGTGGTGCCAGATCCTCAGGAGCTGTTACATGCACACAGTGCTCATCACAAAGTGATGTAGCTTTGCTTGCCTTATCAAATGCAAGTTAGATATTTTGTCAGAGAGACATTCACAAAGCAGTTCCCTAATGGTGAATAACTGAAAAAACATCAGAAACACCCAGTGACTGATTTACACCTACTGCAGAAGGAAAAAATACAGAATGTTATGCTTCTCTTCCTTAGTGAAGAATTTAATCTCACTATAATATTAGAGAAAATATCATTACAAACAGCAACAAAGACTGATGCTACTAATGAAAAATCTAGAGAATTCAGGAAGTGAGATTTTTGCATTGCTCCCTTAGGTCCTCAAATATTTTTTAAATAAAGTTATATTTCATGGGATTTTCATGGAGAACATTAATCAAATTTAGGTACAGAAGTCCCATAAAACCAGCACTTACAGCAGATTAACTGGCAACAATAAACATGACAATATCAGACTGTGCCTGGGTAATACACTGATCAAAGCATAGAATAAATTATGTTCCTCCCCACCAAATCTTTTAGACAGGCTGATTCTGGATACTTCCAGTGCTAGCAAACAGAGCAATGGATGGAAATTCATGGACAGGGTCCCTTAAATAGCACTTATTACCTTACAGGCCAGAGACCATGAAGAGCAGGGAGATCTCCAGTGTGGATATTTTTTCAAAATGTGGTAGGGTCACTCACACTCTTTAGTGCAGACACTTCAGGGTGTGGTGATTTATGGCCAAGATACATGGTATCATTAACATAAAATGTTTTGATCTTTGCTGTGTAAGGGTTTGGGGGAGAAAGAAGCAAAAAAAGTGTGACCATGCACAAGCGTTGTAATCCCACAAAAGAAATGCCCTTACTACACAGCCAGCTGGGAGCTGGCAGCTGGAGAGCAGGGACACCTCAGGATGTTGGTGTTTACACCATTTTCTTCAACAAATTGACAATAACTGCAGAAGAATTTGTTTGGAATTGTATTGAACAGCCTTGTGAGCTCCTGCCTAGCAGTCCCCTCCAGAGGCCGGACAGGCTGCAAATGTGACACTGCCTGCAATGTCAAAAGCAACTGTTGTGACAACCAAATCATCACCAGGAGCTGCCTCCTCACTCACATGGATTTCAGCTCCTGCTCTGGCCCCTGCTCACCCTTGTGTTGGTGTGACCAGCTGTGTAGAGGTGCAATAAACTGATCAGGTCAAAAACTGCCATGGTTTTTTCTTCCCTGAGTTACTTTTTAGAGAGCTGAGCTCTCTGGCCTTGCTCTCTGGGTGGTTGCACGGGGAGATGAGCTCAGAGCTGAGCAGACAATAAGCCATAGGACAAGGAGAGATGTCTGCCCCAGGAGCAGGGGCAATGAGCACTTCTGCTGACCTGCCACAGCAGCCCTGTGTGAGCCTGCTGCCTCCACACAGCACCCAGTTCCAGCAGCCTGCACTGTGTGGACCTCAGGTGGAAAGGGGCCAGCTGGACAAGTGCCTTCCCTCATTCAAAATCTACATTTAAAACTAGCTTAGTTTGTTGACTACATGTTTTTATATGTATTTTTATCTTAATATTGTTATGTTGTGGGAAAATAGAGACTTTGTTATGTAAAAATGTGTGATGTGTTATCATAGTAATATATATTTGTATATGTATAGGAAATGCATTATTTAATACAGCATATTATGCTTGTTTCTTGCTAACATTTTACAGGAAGAAAAGATGTTAGTTTACACTCTGGGAAAAATAAATTTTCTATACACTGTAACCATAGGGGGAAAAAAAAAAATCAAAGATACTTCTTTGGAATATATGATAGAAAGACATTGAGAACAGGGGAACTCAGCCTCAGTTTTGTGACAGAATAGATGCTGATAAAACAATTGCTGTAAGAAACACTTTCCTCCTTTGAATCTCATTTCTAGCCTGTAATTGTATTAGGCTGTTCATTAGTTTCTGCAAATTCATGTGCATATACTTCTGGATGATTTTTTACTATCAAAAAGGTAATCTGCTTTTTCAATCAAGCATTAACATCTTCTTTAGGACTTGTTTCTGCCAGATTTTCTACAGCCAGGACAGTGCTGAGGAAGTTTATCACATTGCTCATACAGACAATCCATAGGATTGCAGAATTAAAATCTACATATTCCTACCCCACCCCGGCCATAGTATAAATAGGAGATTTTTATGGATAGTCCTGGAAATTGCACTGAATCTGCAGCCTGGATAACTACAGGCCAAACACATCAGCAGACACATGGCTGCCACTGAACAAGCATAAGTAGCTATTCCACTTTCATCTTCTGCTTAACAAGCCTTCTCAGGCAGTGGGAAGGAACAGATTTTCCTAGTGCACCACTCTGCCTAAAGGAAGGGTGAACTACAAAAACAACTCCTGACAAAAACTTGTCCAGCTGGTTCTTACTGCCTTGCAGCAGTATTTCACAATCTTCCAATGAAATACAGATCACTGATAGTTTCACCTGAATATTTTTCTGGACATTAATGGACAATTCTGCTACCTTGAGAGCGGAAAATACAATTGCCTTCAGACCATACCCATTTTTTTTGCAACAACTCATCTCCACTACACACACATTTCACATCACTCACACTCTCTCAAATTTACTGAGCACCTGTGCTTTGGGATGAAATTTGGCACCGTGAATTTCAGTCTAAAGACATTTTGCTACCAAAACTCCAAAAGCTATCACATGAACCACATAAGGCTGTCAAGAAACCAGAATAAATCAAACCTGAGATGACTTGCTGCTGAAGTATGCACTGTGTTTATAACTGTTCACTCTACATTCAGCAAATGGCTGTAAATAATAATTATGAAAAAATAAATACAATGTATTTGTGCAGGAGGAGTTCAGTTAGGATGACTAAAGTGTATACAAACATGAAATAAAGGAGGCAGAAACTGCTGCAGTTTACCAGCAGATTACAAGCACTGCCTGCTATACACATTAGAAGAGAGTATTAGAGCTGAGAATGATTACTTTATATATAAAGTATGATACTGCTCTGAGACAGAATTTCTGATGTAACAGCAAATTTAAAATTTTCAGTTTACATATTTTCAAACTTTCAGAAAGAACTTTAACAATTCTTTCAGGGTTTGCTTTGCAAATTGCAGCAACATGTAATGCTGTTTCCACTTTCTTGCAAGATTCATCTTTTCTCTAATTAATTCCTCCTGGCCAAAATAATGCTCCAGTACAAGAAACCTTCAGGAACCTTTTATGTAAACACCAGAAAACCAGTGACAAATACCAAAACTGTCTCCAGCTTTTCACGTGAAGACTCATTTTTCGTTTAGAAACACAACTGTCACAGGGGACCAGCCCCTCCTTACACAGGGGAGGTTACTCTGCTCTCCTTTCTTGCCATTCCGGTTATGAGGCTCTGGCACTTTGGTTCTTCCTGGGAATTGTTCCCTTTTTCTTTCTTGGTTGTTTCCTAAGCAGCAGTTTCATTCCCCACGAGGGCAACGTGTTCTTTATTCTGAAAGAGACACTTATCTATGAAGCATTTAAGTCACAGGAGCACAGTGCTTTCACTGCAAGATAAAATATCTGGTTTCAGGTATGCTGTTGTCTCCCTGGCAAGAGAATTAGGCCAGGCTGGCTCCACAGGGTATGAATTTGGCCATCCTTTTAAGGACATTTTTCTCTTCACATTACCCAAGTATCAACAAAGGTTACCTAACAGCTGTCACAGGATTTGACAGATGCACACAATATTGCAGATAGTGTTACAGAAACACCAAGTGTTACCATAATGTACAATCCATTAAAAAGAATCTGCCCCTGCTTGTCTTTTTCTACTATATTGAGGTTCTGTGGAGGTTTGTGGTGCCCCACAGGACTCTCATTTTGTCACAAATTTGTTCCTTAAACATCGAACCTGAAAAGTAAGAACAACCTTCTCCCATCTTGCCAAGTATCAAAATGTTCATTTTGGACAGAAAATATTTATGTTTCATCATTTTTAAAAAGCCACAACAAAGACTAGACAGAATATCACACAAGTTCAGCCAGCAGCCCACTGGTGTCTTTCACAGAGACAGAAGATGGACTCACTGATGATGCTGTGGGACACTGAGGGGGTGGCACAATCACCTGGCAGCTTTCTTCAGAACAGGGAACAAGAAAACAGAACACCAGCAGCAACAGCAAATGGGGGTGGAGGGAAGGAAAAGAAGGGAGATTCAGACCATATGAGTTACCAGCCACCCACATACAGGGGGTTTATGCTATCTGTAAAAACACCTGTTTCATGAACTAATTTGCATATAAAAGGCATCTCTGTAATCACTGGAAATTGCCAAGATTCTGTTCACTGAGCAGAAAAAGGGGCACATACTTTAACTGGGAAGCACTTGCTCCTGTTGCTCTTCCATTCCTGTGCCTGTGTTCCACACAGACCAGGCTTTTCCATCCTACCTGAGATCAGGATGGGAACTGCTCCTCATGCTGTGAAAGGTCCCCTACAAAATAACACTCCTGAACAGTCTGCCATCCCAAATGGAGTTATCACACAGGAAACAAGGAGCGTTGGAGAGAAGTAAGGCTCATTTCTTGGCTGAATCCTGAGGTGATTGAATTACAGTGCATTTGAATGTGGATGAGAGATGGGGAAAGTCCAGGGGATCACCAGGTGAAAATCTTTGGGAGAAAGCAGAAGCTGGAGAATCCTGGAAAAGGCTCTGTGAGTCTGTCACTGGATGGGAAATGAGTAATGCATGAAGGTGAACTGTTTACACAATAGCATACATAAATACACGTGTACAGACACACACAGCCACACGTGCCCAGGCTCCCCTCTTCTGCTGCCTGCAGAAACATCTCTGATGAAATTGTGCTCTCTGCTGACAGAACAAGTACCACAGTATTGACTTTCACTTATGCAGGACCAGTGATTCCATGATCCAGGGCAAGGACCTGGATCTAGCCTGGCTACTCAAGCTGTGATTTACCTACTTGTATCCACCTGTATCATGGCTCTCTCAAAACAATTTTATTTCAGGACAATAAATTACTTTTACCTGAAATTACAACAGAGTTAAATTCCCCTGTCACAAGGAATAGGCAGGTTCCAAACATAAATGAGGATTTCTTTTAGCAGACGTGGTACTTCTCAAGTGCCTGGGGGGGTTCAGGGGCTTTGTGACACCTGCCCCCCAATAACTGCTGTGCAACATACCCACCTGTTACTAAAAAAAAAAAAAAAGGAAAAAATGTTGTTTATAAGAGTTATCTCAGTGTATCTAGGACTATACTTTGAGGAGAACAGCTATCTATGTGCTTTCCCCCAAAACAAGAAGGACAACTCCCATGTATATGCAATAAAACTGTATTTTTGTGTGGTTTTGCCTTTTTTTTTCTTTTAATACAGACATTTGTACACTTTCTTACAAAACTGCAAGTAACTACACTTCTCTTAAATCATTTTTGGTCGGCAAGTACTGTAAAATCTTTGTGTGCAATTATCATGTATTTACAGGGCCTCGTGTTAGTGATTTTCAATGATTATTACAATAATGTCACACACTCTCGACATAAGACATGGCTTAAGATAAATATATTAGTAAATAAATATTCTGAGAACATATTTCCATACATGAAATGTGCTGCTATACATATACAGAATATATACAAGATGCTTTCTAGCTTTTAAAACATTTTTAAAAATGGTAATGAAGGAGAAAGAGCCCTTTGACCATATTACAAAATCTTTACAGCAAATTTTATACAAAACAATTTTAAGTGCTATAAGACAACTTTAATTAAAAACATTTTAAATAGTGCCTCATGAGCCAAACACGACGACAACTGTTCATGTAAGTAGTAGAAAGGCATTTTGTTACAAAAACCATCTATCATGGCCAGCTAGCCTGTATGTCTGCACTGGACATGGAGTTTTCTGTTAAATGTCAGAGCCAGCACAGAAGGCAGGTGTAGGTGTCTGTGGTATGGCCTGCAGAGATTTGTACCTGCAGAGATTTCCACAATGTGTGGGACCAGTACATCCGGGGTCACCATGAGCCAGAATATTCAAATCTCTTCAAGAACCACTTTTACCACAATATTAACTCTGTTTTAGTTACAGAGTACAATGTATCTTAGGTGCCCTTTACAGTGCCTCACAAAACACCAAGCAGAATAACCAAGCTAGTATACCATAGATTCTACAATGCATTTCTTTTTTAGTGGAGGAAGGAGAGGGTAAGACTTAAAAATTAAAAAAAAAAAAAAAATCAAAAAATCACAAACCTTTAGTTTGTTCTCCCAACGCATACCACTTACTTCAGTCATTCAGAGAATGAATAAGTTTTTAGTAAGCTTTATACACAGAAAATGTGTTTATTGAAATTTTTCTTTTAATCTTATACCCAGGATACTGCCTTGTATTAATTCTCTGAACAGCTGAATTTTGGTGCTTTTTGACTGAAAAGATGTAATATGAATTCCTTTAGGTGGAACTTTTTTCCTAACTTACTGGGTATGAAAGCAAAAGGAAATAGACAAACATATTTGTTATTTCTTAGATGTTTCTTTCTTTTAAAATAGTTCATTTGGGACTACAGAGAATACAAGTTAGCTTTGCTGGGTCTCACAACCAGCCCAGTGCTGTCAAGGACATTGCTTTGGCAGAATATGAAGTGTACATCTCCATTTCATATCTTTGAAGTATCTCCAAAGTGTACTGAACTTAGGACAAATCTTTTCAGAAGACTGGCACTGTGGGCATTAAATACTTAGTTTCCCTTTAGAAGAATTCCTGCTGTGAATACACCACAGGATGACTCTGTGTCCTCAGGCACATGCAGCATGACAGGCAATTTAACCCATGCTATGGTAGCCTCTTACTCAGAAGCTGCTGTTTCCACAGGAAACAATTGCTATCAGAAGTGACGACATACATTATCTCATGATAACAAATATCCCCACTAGGACAAGAACAAGAACAAAAGTATGTGCCCAGGCTAATGGGGTACAGAGAGCACTCTGTACACAAGACAAAAATGAAGCACAACCAGCTGGGCCCAAGAAACCTTTAAAACAGATCCATCTATGGAAGCTACATCAACCACAGCAAAAAAGAAAATGATCAAATCAAGTCCCTCACTTTCCCACACACACAAAAGGTGACAAGCACTGCTTCCCTTAGGCATGCTTGCAGCCTGTAAGGAAACAAGAAACCCTGCTTCCAAAATGAGCCAGCAAAGCTGCAAGCACACTGCAAGCTCTGATTTCCTGCACATGCCAGCATTCCTCACAGCCAGGGCTACAGGTGCCTGAAACACTTCCTATGGAAGGAAAAGTTCATTACCTACAAAGGTAATAATACCCTTTCTAAGCACTTTGTTCGAGCATCTGCTTGAGGGAGAGGTCCCCAGCATTCTTCACTGGTCAGAGATACAATGAGGTCCACAGTTTAAATACAGGAAGTGAGGATGAGAACATTCTGAGCTATCAGTTTCCTTACCCCCACTCTGTTGAAACTAATCCTAATGGCAGGACACCTTCCTAGCCAAACCATCAGAGCAGCATGAAAAGGGGGAGAAGGGAAGAGGAGAAAGGAGACAGTCAGTCCAATGCTTCACCTCCCTCAAAGTTGCTCACATAACTTGCTGGCTGCTAGGATTTGCTACTGGGATTAGTCAGTATCTGAGCATCCATTCAGCAGCTGTATCCCTCTGGATTACTATATTTCAAGGTGCTATCTGGTTTCTAAGGCAGGTGTAGCCCTGAGCTTATCAAAGGCTGGACTCCTTCAAGGAGGAGATAACAGCATCTACACATAGCCTGGCTTATTTAACACACTGTGTTACCTCTCAGCAAGAGGTCACTTCTAAAAAGAAAATATAAATAACACTTTGTCATTAATATAGAAATGGCACTAGAGCTCAGAAATGCTCCACACCATGTCCCACATGGGCTTTGCACACAAATCAAGGCCTGAAGGGTTCAGGCAGGAGGGACAAAGGAGACAACCAAACTGATGTGAACACAGAGGAAGTAGGGGAGGGACTTCTCCACATTACCACTTTTGTGTGTTTGTCAAAGCTTAAAAAAAAATTAAGTCCATGAGAATTTGGAGTCTCTGATAAGCTCCGCTTCTCCATCTGGGATCATCTGGACAGGTCTAGTCACTGATTTGGCTTCTCTCCAAGGGATGAGATCCAGCACCTGAAGGATAAAGAAAACTAAGGAACATTGCATCTAGAGTATTGGACACAGTTTTGTGACCCCAGAACAAGACACTCACTGACTGGAGTTTCTCAGAGAGCCAAGATGCTCAGAGGGCTGGAGCACTTGGCGTGAAGAGGCTGAGGGATCTGGGCAGTTCAGCCTGCAGTAAAGGCATCCCTAGAAGCTTTGCAATACCTACATGGAGGTTGTCCCAGTGATGAAACCACAGTCTCCACAGACATGCACTCTGAACAAGAGGTGAGGAAGTTAAGTTGAAATATGAGATGTTCAGACTGGATCTAAGGCAAATCTTTTGACCATAATGGCAGTCAAGCACTGCCACAGGAGTCCAGAAGGCGACTGCACTCTGTGTCCCTGGAGGTTTATCCAGCCTGACTGGATAAATCTGGTCTAATCTGACAAACTTGGTCTGGTCTCAGAGCTGGCTCTGCTTTGAGCAGGGAGTTGGATTAGATTATGGCCTGAGGTCCCTTCCAAATTAGGCTACCTTGTGATTCTGTGAACACCCTTTAAAATAACCCTGGCAAGGCAGGTAAGAAATACCTCCCTCTTCCTGTGAGTGGTTATTTTTTTCCCCTTGTCTATGCCCACAGCAGAGACTTTCCCACCTATTCTTCTATGGCAATTCCAGGATTTAAAAAAAAAAAAAAACCACTTCAGCTTGTCTTTTGTCTCTCACAATGACCTTACCTGCTTAGGCAACTCACCACAGCTGCCAAGACTAGCACAGTGTCCCTTGCTGTGGCAACTCTGATGGGGGCCCTCCCAACAAAGGATGAGCATGAAAGCTTTTATAGGGCTAATTAGTAAGCTATCATCTTCTCTGCCTCTGGCTATGACCAAATGAGCACAGGTAACCTGGGAATAATACTTTGGGGTGAATAGTTAGTCAATAACCTGCTCTATGTGAAGGATGGAGTAGCCTTTATGGCTGCAGGTACCTAGGTAGCTGGAAGCATTTCATACACTAACACAGAAAGGTAGCAAGTAATCAAAAAAAGCACATACGTTACCTGTGGCCTTTGTGGTCATCATAAGCTTCTGGGAGTTCAGAGTGGGACTGGGAAAGGGCATTCCAGTTTCCTCCTCCTGAGAGTAGTTCTGCCGCAGGAATGATGTTGCCTCGTAGCACACCTCCCTCTCGACCTGTACCTCTCCAATACCTTGACAGTGCAGGTAAGTGTCTAGCTCAGGTGTTCCATCCCAGGAGCTACAGCCTCCTATGTGGGTCCCTTGGTGCTCTGGTGGTAGAATCAGCTCACAGTCTCTGTCTTCAGGAATTATGGGAATGCGTTGACCCAGATCACATACACCCTTACAGCAGTTTGGCAAGGTGTCATCGGGAAGCGTGTACTGCACATTCACTGCATAGTCTTCTGTATAGCAGCCACCACCTCCACTGCCACTGGTGCTACTACAGGCTACCTGCTTCTCTTCATAGAAGCAGCAGGGCAACCCCTCATATTTTACCCCATCTGTCCTATGTAAGTGGTCTGAGTTAATACTGTACAAGCCCGGGGTGTTCCCTGACTGCGGTTCAATTCCTTGGCCACACGTCCCCCACAGTGGAGAGCTAAGGAAGAGTGCACTACAGTCAGCTGTCCCATTGCTAGGCTCCAGGGCAGAGTGCTGGAATTCAAAGCAGCATGCGCATGCCTGCTCCGAAATCGACCCTGCTATCTCTGGATTCTTCCAGTTCCTTTTAACATCCAAGGCAGCACCAGGAGTGGCCTCAGGTCCTCCCTCTGAGGTAGTGCCATTTGGATCCCTGTGCTCTAGTGAGGAATTGCTGCTATAGTTCATATCCATGCTGCAATTTGACAGTTGGTCCCCTGAGGAAGAAGCTGGCACAGGCCGGCAGTCAGCACCCACCAAACCATGACCGTGAGCTGGAAGCTCGTCCTGGTGGGGGCCCTCCAAAAGCACAATTGCACCCCTGTTTGCACCACCAACCTCCCCCACGCGGCAAGGGCTCCTACTGCGGTAAACGTACGGGTCATAGTCACTGCTCAAAGAGCTGCGGAACGTGGAGCAGCTCCCGTAAACCCCCTGGTTACTGACCTCAGTGCAGTCAACCATGGAATCGCTGGAGGAGCAGTGGCACTGACCAGAACTGCTGCTGCTGCTGTCACTCCCAGGGCAGTCGGCCAAATACCCACTGCACACTGAACGATGACCGTGATAGCAGCTAAAGCTGGAGGTACTGCCACTCTCCAAGCGGGACGAGGGCATTACATGTACCACGGGAGGGAAAAGCATGCTGCTACCAGGCTGAAAGGCACGGGAAGGACCCTTTGAGGAAATGCCAGCTGGAAGCTGTCCATCTTGCTCAGGGTAACTAAGGCCTTGGAAGTAGTAGTGCTGATACATGGTCTCGTATCGGGAAAAGCACGCTGCTTTGGAAAAGTTGCGTCCACCAAACTTGGGCCTTCGGAAGTTGTGAGCTGGAGAGTAAGCCCTGTGCTCCAGGCTGCAGTGATGCGTGTTCAAAGCGTGGTCCAAATGAATGGGCTGGTAACTGCGAATGTAGGCCGGGGACGGGGCTTGGTAGAGGCTCTGCTCACCGTGTCGCTCCACTGTCAGCAGCGTGATGGGGTTCCCGTGAGGGTCCATGCTTGTCCGAGTGGGGTACGCCGTGAGCTGGCTCGCCCTGTGCACTCGGCCCGGGTAATGGACAGGCAGAATCACCCTCTGCTGCCGGCTGCGTGCTGGGTTGATGGATTCCAGGCAGATTGGAGCTGCATTCCCCTTCTTCTGTTCTGAATGAGAGAAATAAGAATGGAGAAGTAGAACTAGCAGGGAATAAAGGGAATATACTTTATGCAAGAAAAAAGGATATTTTGTTTTCCATGTCATTACACTGTGCACCAATTTTTTTACACAGAAGGAAATAAGAGCAAAACAGAAGTCAAAAGCAGATCTGGAAAACTTTGAAACACTCAAATGTATTTGCTTAAAAATCAGAAGAAGTGAATTTATTTCAGATACTGTTCTCATATACATGAAATCTTGCTTACATCTTGCAGAGACTGAGAGAGGCTGGAAGTCATTGCTTAAATTTCCACTTTACACATTTTTACATAAATGTGCAGTGACAGAAAACTTTGTTAAGACAGAGGAAATGAAAGCGGGAAGAGGGCAAAAGTAAGAGAAACCACATTCCAAGTTACAACATCACGGAAAAATAAAAGCCCATGCATTATTTTCTTTGTAATTCCCAAGGGAAAAAATATCCCTCTTCTCCATATGTCCTTGTACTCAGGGCTGCACAACACTGCCCTCAGCTGGGCATCATCCCCACCCCAAGGTTATGCCAGGGGCACTTAGCTGTTCTCAAAGAGTTGGGGCTAACTGTATTTCCAGGGCTGTGTTACAATAAGGACTGAGAGCTCCATGGAGATTCACTAACAGGCATACTTCTTATTTCATCCTTTAAGCTGTCTGAAATAACACACCAGAGCATGCAGACTGCAGCACTTACCTATGATGTTATGGCGGCAGTGAGGGCAGGTGTGATGCTGCAGCAGCCAAGGATCCACACATTTCTTGTGGAATCGGTGAGTGCAAGGAATGACACGCAGTTCCTACAGGAACAGATGAAGGACCATGAAAAAGAATTTCTTCCTAACAAGGGAATTTTTCACTGCTTGATCCTAGTTTTTTCAACCTGGCTACTAAATAGAGCAATTCCTAATCTTGAAATGCTAAGAAGGAAAAAAATGGCATCAAGACAGCCAAGAGCATAACTGCTCGTGCTCAGCTGTCTCTAAAAGAATAGTCTGCAGGCATCTCAGAACTCCATGCACATACAGGACATTTTTTTAGGTCCCTTTTTGTAGTATGTCCCTATGACCCAACACCTTTAAGAAGGCCATCACTAAAATTTTCCTTAATATATTAAATGAACTTTTAAAAAAAATAAAAATCAAGAGTAATGATGTACCTTTCCTGCAGTTATTCGCAATGGAAAACATTCAGGTAAAACCAAAACCAACACAGAGTATATGATATTTTTTCTCTTACCCAGGACTCTTATCCTTCAGCTATGATCTGTTTACAGGATTTCCTGAGCCTGATGGATATCTCAGAAACCTGCAGCAAATCTTTCTTCCAAGTACTGCTCATGTTTCCCCAGGAGCTTAGGTTTTCAATTTCTAACATGCTTTGGCAAGGAGTTCCACAGGGCTCCTACCTCCTGGTGGAGAAACACCACACAACTTTGTATTCCCCTCTGTTCTCAAGTAATCTGGGTCTGAAGACACCTTGTCCACTCAATCATTTGGAGTTTTACAGAAACCATTCAAAATGTTTGATCATTTTGTGACTACCCTGTCCTAAAGCATCTTTGTTTCCATTCCAAATTTTTTGCAAGGGTTACACTGTGGTGTAATTATGTTTTCTGTTAGTTCTCTAGACTTTCCCATCTCATTTCTAGTATCAGATTTGTCTTTTTTACTGCCACAAAGCAGTTAAACTGCAACCAATTTGCTTTTACAAAGCTATCTAAAGCATCAAGATGTTGTTCCTGAAAAACAATGCTCAGCTCCCAACCCATCCCTGATATATGTGAAGGTCTTCCCAATGTCTATCACTTCAAGCTGTAGTTCATGCCTGAATTTCCTCCTCAGTCAGTTTGTACAGCCTTTTTGAAGTCCTATTCTGAATAATTTCCCATCACCTAACTTCATTAAACTTTCTATTTACACCTTGCAGCACTCAAATATGCAGCTGGCATTTTCTATTGCCTTAAAAATTATGACTCTTTTATGAATCATTTCAAAATAAAATGTCCTTGCATAACCTTTCTAATGGAAGCTGATAGCTGTGACTATTGACCACCTCGGTTTTATTTATTTTAAGGAGCCCCATTTTCTATTTCACCCTTTTGTTGCTTCCTCTGGGTAGAACTGTCATGGACACCAAGCCCTGACATCAATACAGTGATAGTGACTGAAGAGTCAAAAATCTATTCCTGAACATTTTGACCTCTTTTCCTTCTTCTCCTCTGGTTTCCCAGCACTGCTGTGTACTTGACATTTTTAAGAGAGGATGCCATCAAATCTTGAAGAGCAAAACCCTAAGGATATTCCTTACCTCAACAGAGCTTGCATGCATCATCACCTCAGCGCATGACTTGTCAAAAATACCCAGAGAACCAACCCTGAGGCAACCCTGACATCTTTGCGACCTGTTCTTCAGAGATGCAACAACAGTGGAGGTAGCACATGGGATCCCTCACCTCTCACTCTGCAGCCTGGGTCCTTCAGAGCTGCAGGATGCAGCTGAGGCCAAGCTGGCTGCTCCATGTGATCAAACTGACGAGCGGCACCACCTCAGCACACAACGTACCCAACAGCCAGCCACGTACCACAGTGCCAACACCACCTGCATTCCCAGCCCAGTGAAGAAACCTTTCATCCTTTACCTCCCCATCAATGTACTTCTCCAAGCAGATGGCACAGTCAGAGGTGGAGCTGCTACTGAGTGTATCCAGTGCTCCACAGTTACTTTCTCGGTGTCCCTTACTTTTGGACTTAAACTTCCTGGTCTCCATTTTCTCCAGTGCTTGCACTGCAAGCCTGTTCATGGAATTCTACATGAGAAGAAAGAAAAAAAAAAAAAAAAAAAAGAAAGAAAAGAAAAAAGGAAAAAAAAAGCCAATGCTGCTGTGTAAGGGACTAGAGTGTAGTAGCAGAGAAACACCACCATATCTTAGAGATCATGTAAGGCCCAACTGAACTGATGTGTAATTTCTTAAATTAAACAAAGAGGAGGCTAATTGGAATTCAGATCAGAAGCCTCATGAAAACAATGTATGCCACATGCAGAAGTGAGAATGATGAACTACCCTGAATTAGAACTGGGTGAAGGTGCTGACAAATGGGATACACTGTAACTGCTCAATTGATGGGCAGCCACTATTCAAACCAACATATAAAACTTGGCCAGGAGCTTTTTCTTATATGTCAGTATTGATCATAATGCCCCAATATGCTGTTACCACCATATTACCTGGAGCAACACTTGAGAAAGGGATTAAAATGAAATGCTATAAATTAGCTGTATCATTTCCTCCAGGACAAACTTGAAGTATGTCACCTGGAATTTCTCCTAACCAAACTTTTTACCTTGAAAACCCCTCCCATTTCAATAGATGTTATTCTATGGAAAAGATTTGCAATTTATTTTCCATCCTCTCCACAATACAGCAGTAAGAGTATGGACTTATTTAGAAGTATACCAGTGTTACTGATAGCCTGTGAGCAACCAGAAATGTTCTTTCTTCCCAGTGGCTAAGGGGACTGCTTCTGTACTGTTTTCATTTCAGGATTTAACTGAATGAACATCATGGGTCAATGAAAATCTCCTTTAAAGATATTACCAAGTTATTCCAAAGACCTACACACATGGATAAAACCACAGAGCCACCAAGGTAGCTGTTGTAAGTCAGAGTCCTGAATTTCCAAAAGTTGCAAGCACATTTTAGCACAAAGCAAGAGAAGCTAACTTTCAGCATTGGGTGAATTCCCATGACTGCTCTTACCTGACTCCGTCGCTGCTTCAGTTTGATCTTGACGAGAAGAATGAGGCAAACAAGAGATACAACCACAAAGAAGGCCAGGAAAATTCCCATATCAAAGTACTCTGTGGGTTGCTTAAAAGTTAAAAAAAAAAAGCATGAATTTTCCCTCCTTTAGATCATACTCAAATTTGTTGTTTCTTTCTCTTTTGATTTCTTAGGGGGCCATTGCCAAATGTACACAGTCAGAATGGCAGAAGTCAGTTCTGTTCATTAACTGGGATTCTGTAAGACAAAATCTGTGTTTCATGTGCCACTGCAAGTGAATGGAATACACTGAATGCCAATCATGTCAGGTCTACAGTCTCTGAACTGCAAAGTCCAGGTTCTTTTAACTGAATGAATCACACCAAAACAAATTTTTATAGCTTATTGGGGTGCTTATGCACATAAGTGACTGAAAATCAACATCTGAATTTTCAAAAAAGGGCCCACTTCTCTAATACATTTATTAACAGAAGAATTTCATTAAATAAAACAAACACACCAAACCAAACCAAAGTGGTAACTGGCACATGAATGACCTCTAGTTTTGTTCTTCTGTAAATTATATGCAGAGAGCATTAGGAAAAAAAAAAAGTCTAGAAAAACTATTTTATATTACAATAACAAATATCAGATAATACCATAGTTAATCAGATAATTTTATAATTAATCCATGTTTAAAATATTACACAGAATTATTAGTTAACACAGGGCCAACCATCTTACAAAACTGAACCATCAGGACTGTGCAATAACTAAGTTACCTAATCAAGAAAAGGAAAATTTCTATTGTGTGATTTTTTTAACCATTTCTGTACTCAAAAGTATACTTCTGAAAGGCAGCAGATGCCACACTGTGGATTCTATACTTACACCAGGTGCAGCTACTTGTCCACAGTGTAGTTACTCAGTTTATTTAGGTCAAGAGAATTTCCCATGTATAAATGCACATAAGGAGCACCAGGAGATCCTCACCCTCAGTGTGGTGGGCAAGCCCTGCCTGCAGCACCAGCAGCACTGATACCCAGAGAAAGGATCTGAAAGTCTCACCCGTGGGGGGCGATGCTGAATCCTGGCCCGGGCCACTTTCTGCTTGTTAACTATGTTCATTAGCTTGACAGCATCAGCACCTTTCACATACACCACTGGTCTTTTCAGAGGGTCCTCTGAGCCCTGGTTCAGCTAGAACAAAAAAAAAAAAAAAAAAGTAGTCTGTTCAAAAGGCATGTTTCAGGAAAATCACCTTCCTTCTGGACAATTCAGAGAATGCTTAAGGAGTGTGAATGTGCAATTGATTTCAAGCACTGATTGTTCTCTTCTAGCAGAGACCTTTACTTAAGTATTCCACAGAATTAAACCTGAATTAAACTTCTGACTTATTTTTTTGTATGGACCAAAACTAAGATAAAGCCTATGCAGATGCTATTTCTGACAGCAGCTTTAATTTAGCTGCATTATGTATCAGTGCAGATATTAACACTGTAATGTTAGATCTCACAAAGAAGAAGAATAAAAATCTGCACATTCCAAAACAATTGTCCCTGCTACATCAATCTTTCAATTTCAACATTGTTCAGAAAGCTGAAAAAATTTCTATGTGAATAATCTCATATCAGAGTCTTATCTTTCAGGCTCTTTGCACCTAGCCAGGTTAGTATTTTCTGATGTTTAACTCTACAAACTCATTCAAAATTACTCTACTTCTAGCAATGATGAGACCTATTGATTGCAGGGTGGGGGGCCTCAAAGACTAGAGCATTTGAGTAGACCACATAATTCACCCTGAAACTTCCTTCCAAGTCCAGCTATGTTTTGTCAAAAAGGCCAAATCATAGAATCAGAAAATACTGTGTGTAGGAAAGCATGTCAGGGGCACAACCTCCTTGTGAAGGCAGGGTCAACTATGACATCAAATCAGGCTGCTCACAGCTTTATCCAGTCAGATGGTGAAAACCTTCAAGTGTGGAGAATGTGCAACTTCTCTGGCCAACAAATCCAGAGCAACAATCTGCTAAATTTTACACCAGAGAGAGTAATAACTAGACAAGAGAATTGTTCTGTTAAAAACTGGCACCAACACAATAAATTCATGTAGCTTATTCTGACTTAGGAAAATAGGAGTACAGAGGCTGGTTGATAGAAAACAAGCAAGGCACTGACAAGCAGATGGAAATGGTACAGGGGAAAGGAATGAGATGACAGGAATGTGAGTAAATAGAGCAAGAGTATCTTGTGGCTGAGATTAACATATCTGCATTGTTGATAGCTACCTCTTAGTTCTGGCTAAACCATGTAGAAATTACCAGTTAACTGATCCATCATCCTGAATGGATATAAAGGACTCAAACTGACCAGATGATGATAACAGATTTCACTGAGACATTTTAAAACTGACTCTCCCTAGTATTTGACTGATCTTCTGAGAACACTGATCAAATTAATTTCAAAGGCAGAAGTCTTGTGATAAGCAAAACTCTAGCTGAATATCCAGGGATCCTGTGTGTCCACAAGCCTTGCTGGCTTAGGGCCAAATCCAACCACTTTCCTTCCATTCCCAGACACATAGTCCCTCTAGTCCCTCTCATGATTTCTTGTCTAAGAGAGAATTCTCCCAGTTCCTCTGTCATTTCTGCACATTGTCAGACTCTTGCTAAACATGATGCTCTGGGTATTGTTACTCCTCTTCAAATATGCAAAAGTAAAACTAAGAAACAAGTCAGACTTCAGAGAGCATTTTTAAAAATAAAATTTTCATTCTTAATTTACAGCAGGAGATACTCAGATCAATGGGAACAAACCCTATTTAGGAAAAGTCCTTTCATTTCTCACCTACCAAATTATCTGTGGACAATTTTTCTGGTCAGGCCTGCCTCCAGTTTCTGTTCATTGACTGGCAGGAGGGACAGCCTTTCATAATCCTCCACTCCTCCCTTTCAAAGCAATCTCCCTTGTTTGTTCTAGTGCTTGGTAACAAGCACACATGAGAAAATTTCCTAAACAGGTCCCCTCAGTTGTCTTAGGATATTTCCATTTGAACCAAAGATACTCCAGATTACCTCATGTTAGTTTTCCCCCCACTATTATCTGCCATTGTTTTGCACAGTTCCATTATGAGTGCCAAAATGGTACTTATTTTAAAGATTAATTACTTGGCATCCCTGATGTCAAGGGTTCTGAAAACTTTAGATGTTAATCAAAATGCATTAAAAACAAGTGTCCAGAGCAGCATGAGAACAGAGCCAATCCAGTAACTCTTACTTTTAGAGCATGAAAGCTACATCCAGTCATTCCTCTCCTGTTTGCCAGTGTTTCCACAGCCTGCTGCTCTTTCATCTAACAGAGCCTACTTACTCAGTCAGCTACTGCTCTAATCCACTAACCTTCTTCCACTTTAATGGTACACTCAAAATATTCAAACATCCACTAGACTAGTTTCCCAGCTCTTGGGGACAGATGCACCCGCTTTATTATTTACAATCAAGCAAGAAAAGCTGTTGTTGTTAGAGGGAAAAAAGCAAGAGACAGTAACTCAGCTTCCCGAGTCCAGAGCAGGGTGGCTGAAAGTAACCAGAAGCTGTAACACAGAGTTAAAAAATAGAAAAAGACACCTTTGTGAAGATATTTTTCCTGTGTAGAAAAGGGAAAACAAATATCCCTATGAATGCTTTCAAGATCAAGGCTGCAACTTTGATGCATATACAGACCACAGTACTCAAAGCATCCATTGCACAGGGTCTTCTGCATTCCTTTGTCCAACAGATGCTCATTTCAGCCAGCTTTTTAAATGTAAACAGTGATGATGTCCCTTTTCCCTCAAGAAATACAGGCTGCACATAAAAACCTTTAGCTCCACTTGTTTCTGCTATAACAGAAACAGCAGTTTTGTTTCAAGACGAAACAGAACTAGACCAAATGCAGACTATTTCTGTGCTTATGTTTCTTCACTGAAATAACTCAGAATTGGCTGAAGTATGTTAAAGCCTTTCATGGGGCTATTACCTCACCCACTTCAAACAAAAAGACGAAAGTTATAACAAGACTTGGAAAAAGAAGAAAAACCCTGCTTGTCCACAAAATACATGGGCAGAAATCATCAGCTGTAAATGAGAAAGAAATGGTTATACGTTTTAAAAAGAAACTTGTCTAGAATCAAGTTTGAAAGTCATTTTGCAATCTCAAAACCAGCAGCTGTTCAACAACACTATTGATCACACATCCTGTGTTTTGTACACAGAGATGGGCAAAGAAAACCTCCTGGATTAGATAATGGGCCTCAAAAAATTTGCCTTCATCCTCTTTCAAAACCATCATCCCAGACCTTTTGGATTGTAGCAAAAGCTAGAAGAAAAATCTAACTCCCCACAGTTTTCCCTTTCTGCCAGGTTCCCAACACCTACATTGCTTCCTGCCTGACATTGCTTCGTACCTGATCAATGGCATCTGGGTTTTCAGAAACATCAAAGATGACCGCTGTGGCTCCTCGCTGTACTGCTCGTTTTGCCTGCAATAAGAAAGACAGCATCCTCAGTCCCACCCCAAAAGATAACTTCTTAACTCAAAAATTACTCTCTCTCCTCATCTCCAGATAGAAAACTTAACATTTTGTGTTTCTATGTAGTTAAAACAAATGACAGAACAATTACAAACACAGGAGTTCCTGAACCAGCATGGAACATAGTTAAACTTCCCTAAGGCTTCTACCGTGTCTCTGCTCCTTCCTTCTCAAACTCCTCTTTCAACAACCTTTTGAAGACATTCAAAGAAGATTTAAACCTTCTAAATACTTTAAATACAAGATTTTTTTAAAAAATTATGTTCTTTTCCCTCCATTTTACTTGGAAGTGCCATTAAAACCCATCTTCCCTATGACTTGGGGTGGAGACATGGTCACTAGTGTAGAAAATGAAGGTGGACTGAGTTCTTTGTACTTTTTCAGTGTCATTCTTACAAACTAGATATCACAATCTCAAAGTGTGCCTCAGAGAATACTGCTTTTTCTGACCATCAGAGGTCAGAACTGTTACATATGCTTCTTATGCTGATCAGAGCTATGTAAGTGCACAGCTTCTCATCAAATACAGTCCAAACCTGGAGTTACCAACTGCAAAGAGAAGGTATTAAAAGATATGAAAATCCTCTGGGAGAGAGAAAACAGCATTTTAACCACTGAGGCTAACACAGGGGTTTTATCCTGTTTCTGCCACTGTGTCTCTATATGTACTGTTCAAATGTTGCTCAATGGCTCCACAAAGCAGACAGTCCCAGTAACTTTTCAAAATCCTATTGCCTTTATGGACACCGACTGCAAGAAACTATTGATAGCAATGACAGCTACCACCACCACAGGACTAAACAAGAAGGCACTGGCCCTCCACAGAGACTAGCAGAACCTGAATTACATTGAAATATAAGAGAAACCAATAAAAGTGATAAATTATGAAACATTACTCAGCATTTTCCTGGAAAAATGTTGGGCAGTACAGAGAAGTTGGCTTGAATACATAAAGGTCACTTTCTTTGCTCTATTCTCATGTTTTATTTTAAATCAACAAGGCCTATCAGACAGCACATGAGGGAAACCAACTCCCAAACTGGAGCATTTTCTCAGCCTACCAGGTATTTGTCCCCTTTGAAGTCGGCGCACCTGGTTAATGACTAAGAACTGTTGGGGAGGAAGAGTTAAAAGGAATCTGCCACCCATTCTCCTTTGCAGTAGCCCTGAGGTGAGGGCTCATCCAGGTTTCCCAAGAAGGCACCCCTTGCAGACACACATTGCTTATAGAACTGTTCAGGCTATTTAGATTGTTTTTTCAGAGTGATCAGTCAACAAGCAAGGCCCCTTGAACTCTGAAGAGATATTTAAAGAGGTCTGGCAGATCAGCGCTGATAAAAACTCCTTAATTGCGTAAATACTGAACGAGCAGCAAGTTTCCACCACCAGGTGTTACGAGATGAAAAGCACGGAGTAAAAAAATCGTGCTGCAGAGAGTCACGGCAAATGGGGGTAACCCGTCTGGCCATCGTGCCAACTGCGGCGCTCGTTTCACCGCGGCCAAGCGCAGCTCGCAGCCGAGCCCGGAGAGGCTCCGGCCGCCTTCCCCCGGCTCGTCCCGCCCGCCGCCCTGAGGGACCAGCGGCCGCGCACAGCGCCCCCCTGCGGCCGCAGCGCCCCCGCGGGCACGGCGCCGGAAGCGCCGCCTGGCCCCGGCCATGAGGACAGCGGGAGGGCCCGGCGCCGTGGGGAGAACGGGGAAATGCGGAGGGTTTTTTTATTCCTTGCTGGGGTTTAAATCCTGATAGCCAGGAAAAAAACGGGGCGTTCGCTCCCTCTAAACTTCCCGGGCTCTGCCGGAGGCACTGACCGTCCCTGGCAAGGCCGCAGGTGCTAAAGAGCCATGTCCGTACTCGGGTGCCGAGGCGATCCCGCCGCCCCGCGCAGCCCGGGGCACAGCTCGGGAGCCGCGGCCCGCACGGGGAGCTGGGCGCCAGCCCTCTCCAGCGGGCTCCAGGCTCCGGCTCCGCGGCTTGGTAGCCGCCCGACGGGCCAGGTTCCGCTGGCTAGAGATCAGAGGGCGGCTGCCTCCGCCTCCCCCCGCCTCCAGCTCAGCCTTAAAAGCGGGCACTCTGAGGGAAGTAAAGCAATGCGAGAAGGGGGGAGCCCGAGCCGGAGCGCTTCTGTTCGCTGGGCATTCCCCTCCTGCGCTCAGATCGGGGTGGGAGCCGGTGGGGCCGGAGCGCACCTGGGGCTCCGGGGCAACCTGAAACACCTGCCGGCTGCTGCGGCCTTCCTTCCGCATCCCCGAGAATACCGCAGGATAATTAAAAGTCAAAACGTCTTTGAAAATACCCTGTCCACTACTCAGTAATCAGGGCAGCTCAAAATAACACAGCAATAAGTCCCACTTAAAATAATACCAGTATGTAATAAGCACGTGATTTTTTTCTTTTTGGGTTAGCCAGCATTTAGACTCCCTCAAATCACTTTTCTAAGCAAAGTGACCAAACCTACATTAAAAATAAACACAAGCTGGATGAGGGGGGAAAAAGAAGCTAGTACAGTACATGCACTACTTTTACATTTACATTTGCTAATACTTATGGCAAACAATCAGGCATTTCCACAATTCAATTCCCATTCATTTGCCAGGCCTAATTCTTTCTGTGATTGCCTTCTCTGGCTAAAAAGAAGTGACTATCACTACATATCAGGGGTTTTTTGCCTTTTGTAAAGAGCAATAGAAAACAAAAGAAAAGGTAATTGCACTTCTTGTAATTCAAGTGATCACTTTGTTCATAGTGACAACAACCTCCCAGTCCATCTCTGTGTTCAGAGTTTACAGTTTATGCTACTACAGAACAATGGACATTACCAATAAAATGCACATTAAATACCATCTCAAATTAAAATCTGGCAGAATTTACTAGGCCTTGTAATCTAGGTAAGAAAAGATGAAATGCACATGACAGGAGGGCAAGAAAAATCCCCCTCCACATCTCGAGGCCTGAGGAATTGTAAGTTATTACTTCAAAGAACATCAGAAAGATTTTAAGAGCTCTGCACTACCTCCCTGTGGGCCAGGCAAATACAATAAGGAAGTAACAACTTCCTTGATGAGGCAAACTTTCACCCCAAAGGACTAGATAATTATTAAACAGGTGCACTGTTCTTCTCATTCGTTCAAGTCAGGTAGGACAGCAACAATCAAAACAGTAAGTTCAGCTCCTTCCTGACACCTTGAAGGACACTTTGCATGCTTGCACATATGAATATGGCAAGCATCTCCTCCTCTGCTTTCTAGTATGGTTTCATCCCAATTAATGTTTCCCTTAGTATGCAGCAGTGGAGAAAACATTGTAAGAAAAGCTGCTTAACAAGATTCCCCTTTAAGAGAAAAATCATACCAACAACATTAACCTTCATTCATTACATTTACTTCTTTGCCGGAATTAGAATTCCCTGATAACATTCAGTAGTATTTGCACCTGAGGACATGACACTTTAGTGTAATGGATTTCAGAGAGTGAATAAATTACAGATAAGAGAAAGACCAAGGCTTAAGCCATAGGTGGAGAGATCAAAGTTCATTAAGCACTGCAAGCTCTACCATTTACAACAACATATAATATATTACACATCTTTTAAGAGAGTACCTTTTGTTGAAAATGGCTATTGGTAGAGCCAGATTACTACTTATAAATAAACTTTTAAAATTAGCATACTGGATAATACTGATGGACTAAAGGGAGAAAAGGATGCTTTATAAGTATTGGCTGCTTGCATAAGCCACAGATATATCCTCGTGTTATAAAATTACGTTCTCACAAATGTTCCCACATTAAAAACTACCTATTTCTCTTCTTGGATTTGTTCAATTGTTCACCCAACTCTAGGTATCATCTTCTTGGAACTTAGTACACTCTAGTTAACAAATATTAATTATAATTATGGTATGTGCTGCATGAGCGGGTTGATTTATTCCCTGGGTTAAGAAACTCCTAAAGCTGGGGAAGAGGAGGTTGAGCAATGGTTTAAGGAATAACCAGTACAAATGCCAGTAAACTCCTTTTAGCAAACTATTCCATCAGGTGTCAGCATTATTAGCTGGTCCTCCAAAATGAGCAAGACAGGAAGCTCAAGAGTAAGGATACAGTACACAGAAAACAGTCCTATGGATCCCAAAAGCAAAATGCTGCTAGAACTAAGGGCAACAGCCAGGTCCAACAGGTATTACAATGGCTTTCTCCTATTGCCATTCTTTTTTTAGTCCATCTTGGTTTTTGGGGCAGAAAATATGGTATTACTCTAAATCAGTGCAGAGACTGTTGAACAGAGCAGTCAATAAAATTGGTTTGTACATCCTTATTTAGCTGAGAACAGAGCCAGCCTGAATTTCCTCTGTCAGTTTTTTAGAGTTTTTTCCTCCCTCAGTTTCTCTATGAACTAGTAATTATTGAACTTGAGGCATATTTTCTGGATATTCCCCATCAGATCCAACACTCTACATCAAATCTCTCTACAATGTGGAGTCAGTGGTCGTTAATCTGACAAGAGAGTGGGATTATGCAAGCAGCGTTAAGTGTGGAACGTTTTTCATAGCTGATTCTATCACCAGCTGTCTTCTGGTGCTTTGAAATAAGAGAAGTCAGCCTCTCACATAGCACGCTGGTAACATATGAGTAACACTCAGTGACATGTAACTTGCAAACTCTGTGACTCCAAGGAAGAAGATTTTCAATGAAAAGGTGCAATGTCTTGTTTTACTGCTCTGGAAAAGCAGTTCAAAGATTTCAACAATTTCGATTGCTAGGGAATACAGCTGAAGGAATGAGATTTCCACCTGCAATATTTCATCAAAATAAATGATGAATATAGCAACTCAGTGGTTTTGGTCTTCTCTTGAGCAGACTCAAAAGCAACAAAGTCTGTTCCAATATCAATTGATTTGCACCTGTTTTTTTCATATCAAGATCAAGTGAAACCACAAAGACAGAGACAATATTACTGAGATATGATACAGAATATGCAGTACCAGGTTCTAGAATATTGACTTTCCTAGTAGAGGTTTACTGTAGTTGTGTGGGTAAACTACAACACTTCTGCAGACTTGTTTTCATTTGATTTTTTTTTTCCATATTAGCAGAGGACAACTTTAGTGCTGAAACAAGCATTAGGAGCCTACCTTATCAGGGTTTAACTTTCTGCAGCTTTGAGAAAACCTCTGTTAAGTCTGGACAAACCCAAGAAGTTCTAAAGAAGAGAAGGAGACCACTGGTTCTTAGATAAATGCAAAATTAATCTGCAGATTGTGACAAGGAGATGTTGCCACTGCCAGTCTGCCATTCCAGCCAGCTCAATGGTATTCTGACCCTGATGCTCTCAAATCCCTAAACTTCTTCAGGAGAGAGGAACACCTTAAACAACTCTATGGAAACAAGCAGTGGGTATGAACTGCACCCCCATTCTACGGATGGCAGTGTTAGGTTTCCTGTATGGCAGAAATGGCATGACATGAAGCTAGGCAATAAAATCCAAGCCTGCTCATCCATTAAGAACCTTACATAAAACCCACAGCACTGTGCAAATACACCTTTTCTTTGCAACGATGAAAATGCAAAAACCTGTTTCTCTCAGAGCTACACAGAATACAGACAACATCTGAACAATCCAGGCCTCTTTTCTCTCCCCACACTGCTATCAGGCTCAATCAATCACAAAAAAATACCTTGTCCCTTGAACCAACACTAGAGCTAGCAAGCCAGGCCACAGGCCAATCCTGCAGGGCAGAGGAGGAAGGAGAAAAGGACAGCCATCCACTTTGCAAACAGCAGAAGTTACAAATTAACCAACTGATGCTTCAGACCTGTTAATGTACAATTCCCTGGTAATTCCAGAAACTCAGTTAAGCCAAGCAAAAACAGGATGCTATTTCAAACCTTTTCTGAGATAATGAAAAAGGAACTTTCATATTTCTGTCTGAAAACAAAGGCAGAATATCAAAACAAGACAGCCAAATCCCCATGTACCATACGAGCATAAAACCCCTTCCCGACTGGAATACTCAACTTCTCTGGCACCTTGAGATATGATGTATGCACAGGCCCTAGAGATTCTGAATTACACAGCATTAGAACAGCTTCTTACCAATTAGGAAGTATAGAAAGTGTGAAGCAGCATTTTTAAATTCAAAAGCACAATCACAATTTAAAACCAATCTACCTTTCTGTAAAAAAAAAAAACCAAGCAAACCCCAAGTCTTAAATAGCTATGTACTTGTAGTTTTAAAAAAACTATCACCTCATGCAACACATAATCACATCAACAATATACATACACACCAGTGTGATTCATACCCCTATGTACTGAGAGGCTCTCAGATGGCTAAAATGAAGAACAAGGAAACTAGTGTCTCTCTTTTCTGGGGTTAGGGAGAAACACTGTTACCGGTTCTGAGTCTAGACCCAGTAAAAACAGTAATAAAAAGACAATAATTTAATCCTGAAGACAGCAAAGCCTGCCCCCTGCACATCGCTTAAGATACATTTCAGAGTCATGGGACTCCACTCCCAAAGCCCTGACCTCTGCTATCACCATTTTGCAGGCCAGCAGCCTTGTTGCTATGACAAGGCACAGCCACAGAGAGAAGGGTGAGCACTGGAGAGATCAAAGCAGGGGACTGGGGTCTTGAACTAGATTACATATTCACAGAGAACCTAGCACACTCAGCAAGAACTGCATGGCTGCACTCACAGTTTGATGGTTAACACCTCAAGCTTCTCCCAGAACTTCTACGTACAGTTACCTTTGAAATTTAATGGTCACAAGATGAGGATATTTATGTACTAAACATGTACTGTATCATATGCTATGAAATACCACTACAGCCAACACAGATAATTCCTAACCTTTGCACTGAGAGTGTACTGAAAATAGATGGATAGAAACAACAAACTAGACCTAAGATAATTGTGTAAACATACATGCAAGCATGTTGTGGTGCTGAGAGAATAAAAAACAGATATAAGAAAGCATTGGAGAAGTTGTAAATAAAGAAACTATTAATGCAGACCACTATAAAAAGGCATTCCTACAGTACCCAAGATGTGTAAAAAGAATGTCCTGAAGCTCCTCCTTTAAGCATGTGCTCTAATAGATTACTAACTTTAGAACTATAAACTAGTATTTATGCACATCAAAAGGGAAAAGAAGAATTGCAAGAACTGTCCTGTATTTAGAATGACAATTAACAATTTGAAAAATTGTTAGTAAGAATTCCATCTAACCTCAGTCAGTTTAATGGGGAATACTTAGTACTGTCTGTCTTGCTTAGCCTCGCCCTCAGGAAGCTGACCTTCATCAATAGGTTGATATCTACTGTGAACAAGGACATTTTAGAGATAACACAATTATCTGAGATGATGAAACAATAAATCCATATCTCAGTAGTGACAGAAAATGCAGTGCTCTTTGCAGGATTATTCAGTGCCTGTATGCAATTCCTAACAGTATGTTCAGAGAGACATGATATATCCCAAGGTGAGTCAAGAAGAAGCAAAGGTATTTTCACTTCTACACATATCTAAGTGCTGCAGTCCCTTGCCCTGGAGGTTGTGTCCTCTTTTGCAGGGATGAGCATCTGCATCCAAGACTACAGAAAGGCACGTAGTCCCTTGTAAGGGACTTCAATCTTTCTGAATATACAAAAAATCATGTGGGATTCCCTTGGAATCCAGTAGGACACTCCTGATTCTGTGAGATCCTCCATCTCTACTACTAGAATCAGCTTGGGTACTAAGTTCAAGAGTAAAAATCTGCATGGTGGGCCAGTATTCCAGTTTAGCTGGCAACTTTTCATGTTCATGGCTGGCTAATACAGGATGATATGGCCCTTCTTCCAAGCAGTTATCCTTGGTTTTGGGTTACTTTAGTTTCAAGGTTCCAGACTGTGGTGGGCCCCTGTTGTTAGTTTGTTGACTCTGTAGAAAAAAAAAAAAATTAAAAAAAGGAAAAAAAGATAAAAAGAAGGGGAAAACAAAAATGAAAAAGGTGGAGGATTTTTGTTACAAAGGGAAACTGGAAACTTCTCTCCACGCAAGCAGAGACATGGCTGTATTGCAGAGGCCTCGGGGCAAGGATTAAAGAAAAACAAAATAGAAACCCTTCCATCTCTAATTAGGGTCTTCATTTGCCAAAGAGCCATTCCACAGCAGGAGGAATTACATTCAAGCCGTTGCTTGGATAACGTCTCCCAGCAGGTTGGCTCCTCAGAACAGGCTACCCTGAGCCAACAATTTCTGGTTACTTGGAGGCAAGCAGCCTGCATATTGTTTTAACTGGCCTGGCTTTTACAGCCAGTTTTGCTGAAGAACAATCTTCTATTCAGAATGCAGAGATAAAAGCTTCACTTGTTTTGAATTTGTCGCCAGTTTCTTTATCCCTTTCTTTTTTTAAACATGGGAATTATAGGTTCTGGAGATTGCATTATTTCCCTTGTAGACTTCAATGTTTTTCTCCCTCTAGCCACTTGATTCTTTGCCAGTGAAGGCTGCTGTCTGGAGTCCAGCCATTCATCAGCCCCTACCTCATCATTAACACTGTGGTGCTGGCGGTCACAGCTCATTGCTGGCGACAGGAAATCCTAACTTGCAAGAGGTTAACCACAGCCCTTAAACAGTCAGACTGGCTCATTAGTCCCTTACACTCAGCTGAAGCGACCCTCTGGGAGTTTCAACACCGTTCATGGACCTGAAGTCTATGGATTCTGGGCTCTTTGCAAATGCCTCCTCGTCCCCCCACACCACACCCATTTAAATGTGGATCCTCAGGGCTAAGGTACATCTTTCTTCCTATCCCAAAAGGACCAAGTTATTTGAGCATTTTGAAAAATTACATGTCTGTGATGTATTCTCTTGGCTTACCAACTGACCAAAACACCAATGGGTCAAGAACGGAGACATTAATGCACATACCAATTCTTGTGATATTTTCAATAGTTTCTGTGAGAGTTTCATATCCCAACTGAACAGTTCTAAGGCCACAGCAATGCAAATACTAATAATAAATAATTAATCTCTATTACCTAATTCATGTCACAAATACGTCCAACTCTAATGTTCAAAAATAACCTGCTAGAATTGCAAGTAGCTCAGTCAGTACCCTCTACACTGACTAAAAAGCACTTCCTACTCATTTTGAGTTCACAGTATGATCACTTGTTTCATTTGGAGCCATTCCCTTGAACTCAGTACAAATGTTAAATCATCACATTATTCAAAACCGCACCTCTAGATATCACCTGGTCATCAAAAAGATAAAATGTTTAGAGCAGAAAAACATGTTCTGGCAAATTATCTCAAAGCAGTAGGATATGAAGCATAATTTGTGTAATTTTTTTTTTCCTCTTTCCTTCCTTTCAGTCTTGTGAAAATTATTGCAAAACATTCCCACTTTATGTCTGCAATTTCTTAGGATCTGGCATTTTACCACTGTTGATTCTATCTGCCCAATTTTTATTCTGAATATTGGAGTCCCTCTGATGCAGCTCTGGTTACATTCCGAAGTTCTCCAATTTCTTTCAAAGCCTTCTGTCTCCTAGTGCACCAAAATTAGGCATGTCACTCATCTGTGAAATCCTAAATAATTCCATTCCCTGCCTCCATATCTGCTCCTTATTTTCTTCACTTTCTGGTCCATTTATTTGATTTTACTTGCCAGGCTTCTTTTGTGCTCACTTCTATACTGCAACACAGCAGCACTTACTTGCTCTCTCACTTTTCTGTTTCAAACTCCATTTCTACAGTTCTTCCAACATGTTTTCCTCTTAGAGTAACAGGTAGATTCTGCATGTAAAACTAAAACAACTCTCAATGTTTGAAAGGCTTTCAAAGGCACATAGAATAATGAGGGTCCAAAAACTTGAGATACAAAGGATTTACATAGTAGTAGTAGTAAGCGCAGCACCCTTTAAATAATTGTTCCTTAGTCTTTACTCAGCCCTTGACTGCCATTAATTTCACTGAGAGATCTGACTGAGCTGAACTCCAGTAACACATGTAGTGCAACAACAGCTGCTTCTTTAGCTTAAGGGAGAAGCAGCTGTGTTCCACAGTTGGTTAGAAAGGAGTGAAGATGATGGTGGGGACTGCTAAGGACTCAACTCTAAAAGTGGACATTTATTTAAAGTAATCAGTCCAACAATGGCAAATCTAAGGAGTGCCCAGAGGGAGAAACACGAGAGGAGGCCTTTGTTCATAAAGAGCTGATGCATTTCCTAACTGTGCAGGGAACATGGAAAGAAACTTAGTAAAATAATACAGTAGCAGATTGCTGGCACTAGTTACCAATGGAAAGAGCTCACCACTACCCATGAATGAAAACCTGACAGAGCTGCTACTTCTGAACTGCAGAACCTGATTCAGCCCTTGTTTGTTCCTTCCTTTGAGCTCTCTCCTCTTTGGCTTTGATCCAGTTCTTTCCTTCTGCAACCATACACAAACCTTCCCTCTCTCCACATTTCAACTGGCTTTCTTGTCAGTTCTCTTTCCTGTGCTCAACCTCTCCCTTCTCTCCTCAAAGGGACTGCAGGAATTATAGTGGAAAGCAGCAATGGAGTGAGAGAATTTAAAGAGGGAATACATGAGAAAGATGCTTATAAACTGAAGAATTCAGTTATAACGATGACATTGCTGTTTCATGCAGTGGCCACATGTTCTAACACTCTTAGATGCTGCCTTCCTTTTTTCTTTCCCATTCAGATCCCCTTCTTCATCTGTTAAAACAGGCTTGTTGTTAGAGTGTTGTCTGTGGGGGGTGAAGAGGCAAGAAGATGGGAAGCAGAAATACACTGAGCTTTTGGCAAAAGCATTTTGTTCTATGTGGTTTTCTTTCCTCTTTGTCTTTTTCTGTGCACCATTATGAAAAGCCATCTTCTCCCTGAAAAAACATGCATTATCCCCTCTTCTTATCTCATCTACGCTAAAGTTTTGTTAGAACTCTAGAAATCACTGTGTCTATATGGTACAGAGGTCTGATCACAATGCTAGCACTGGGGAAGTAAGAAAAATTAATGTCAAAATGACATCAAAAGTATTTGCACAAATAACAGTATCACTTCAGATATAATTTTAGAAGATGGTTTATGGTTATTTAAAATGGATGTTAACATTTCAGGTGTCCTGGACATTATAAATGATTCTGAAGTGGGCAATAACAAGAAAATGTCATGGTATTGCAGTATTTATCATGTTCTTTGGTGCATTGGCAAAATTACCATTTTCTCTTTCTCAATATATCCTTTAGAACGAATATAGTAAAGATAAACACAAACATGGCAGGGATTACAATTACATATACTGTATTTTTTCACAGTAAACCCTAATTTTAGGTAGTACAAAGACAACAAACCTCGAAAATAAAAAAAATTAATGCAAAGTTAATAAAGCTCTACAGAACATGACAGGTTTTGAAGGTCTGAATCCTTAACACTAGCCAAGATCTTTTTCCCCCCTTCATTTTTCATTTAAGGTAGAAACGGTCTCCAAATAGATACTGTAAGTGGAATGTCAACTACTTCAATGGATATAAGTTGTTTTCCTGAAATAACAGTATTTCCTACTGCATGCAACACAAGACTCATCACAGGGTTCCTTACTGCAGCTGTCACTACCAGTTGAAAATATCTGAACAAGCAAAGTTTTGGAAACATTGACCAATAGTTTTAGGCATGTCTCTCATTATTTTAGATCTTAATCCATGGCATAGTTCAGTCCTAATTTCTGAGCAAGTTTAGCATGGAAGAGTGTTTGCCTAAATTCAATATTCATTTCTACAACTGAACTGAATCCATTTCTACAGGAAATTATCTGAACTGCATCTAAAATTATTAATGTTATAAAGAAACAAAAAGTATACTGTCAGCAACCAATTTGAACATATAACTGATTGCTTAATTTAGGCTATTAATATAAAGGTATAAGCATAAGCTGCTTTTGTTTAATTTGCCTTTTTTATTAGTTTTAGTAACTCCGAAAGAAAAAAGATTAAAATGGACTCCTCACAGGCCTTTCTTGTTCCTCAAGTCTTAGAACAGATCTTTCTTTATTCAGGAACTAAACTACCAACATAGCCCCATAAATTCCTATTTGATTACCTTATAAGAATTTTTATACTTAAACCAAATTGTTAGACAAAAGGTTAGGTATCACACTTCAACCATTAAGTGCATTTTCAAGTTATGATGATTTTGGCCCCAACCTAACTAGTATAATAATAACGATGACATGGCAAAACAAGAGGTTCTTCTAGTAAGTATTTGTGTAAAATTTTGTAAATAAGCTCTTAGAAAAGAAGTGAATGGATATTGAAAGAACTGCTAGGAATTTCCTCATATTACAGATTTCTTTCATCTGAAGAAAACAGGAAGCTGTAGTAGCAGGGACATCCTGTCTTTGTTAGGTTACATTCAAATGCATATCCTCAAATACATATATCCTATTAATACAGAAGAAGAGCAGTCCTTGGAAGAGAAAGAACAAAATCCTTTCTTGTAGACTTTCAACCCTGCAGACAGGGAACAAGTGCTACTTTTAAACAAATCTTCAGCATTTTCTCACTGTGCTGTACTGAAATAAAAAACAATGGTATTGCTGAAATGTATTTCACAGTCTTGACAGACTTTGCTTTGAAAATTACTGGGGTGGGGGAAGAACAGGGCTCTGCATATTGGAGAGTACATGCAGGTACAGAGCATCCCAGTCCAGTGGACCACAGAATCCCAGTGGCCTGGGTTGGAAGGGACCTTAAAGAACACCCAGTTTCAACTTGCCAGGATGCAGGCAGGCAATCAGTATTGCAGGCAACCCTGCTTTTCCCTTCCTCCAGCACAGTGCCACTGCTGGAGCAGTGAAGGAGTCTCATTGTGCTGTGTGCAGAGAGAAGGCAGGAATTCCAGGAGGGGAAAGGTTCCCTTTGAAGCACATGGCACCAAGAGCTTCCCAGTGACCATGGCAACAGCTCAGTGGGTTCCCAGCCTGAGAACCCAGTTACTACAGCCCTGCCTCAAAAACAAAAAAAGTCTGAAAGAAGGAGAGAGGGGGAGGTGGGGTCGGGGGTGTGGGGGAGAGAAGCTGAAGCAAAATTAGCCTGGCAGAAACTGAGCGGCTCCCTGGTAGGCAAATCCAGCCAATAATGCTGCTCGGGTTCACGGGGTTTCCTTTTCATTTCCAAAAGCTTTCTTCTTCCTCTGTCATTCCCCTTCTAGCCCTATTCAGGAGCTCATAAGATCAGTAAAACCCAGGCCTTTGCTTTGCCTGCATGCAGCATGGCCTCAAACAGGGCTGCACTGTGATCAAAGGTAATGGTAAAACACAGCTGCCACACACACTCCTTGCCTCAACCACGGCCCAGTTTTCATGGGCACTCTTAACAGAGACATTTTTTAAACACTTTCATTTCCATTACATCATGTAAAGAAGGACAAGCAATGACTTAAGAAGGATGAGCAATTACAAAATCAATATGAATTACAAATCAGTATGAAAATTACAAAAATCAATACATTAAATTCTGTATAGCTACCTGTGGATAAGCAAGTAGAGTAGAACTTCTAAAAACACAGGCCAGAGTTTCACTAAAATAATAAAAAAAAAGCCACCAAAAATCCAAACAAAAACCAAAACCATCACCCCTAAGTCAAAAAAGACCTCAACAACCAAAACAAACAATAAGAACAAAGCCACACAAAACTTTTTACCAGATTCATGTGTCATGCAATTTACCTCTACAGCTTTTAAGTAGTCTACATTTTGCTTCACCATATTTCAAACTTTCAACAATATCATCTTTATGATGCCCCACCTTGGGGGCAGGTTAAATCAAACTTAATGAGGAACAAACAGTAGGTTTGCACTCCTTCATTTCTTCCTCCTTTTCCATATAGAAAAAATTCCATTTCCTTTCCCTGTTCAAGACCAGCTCTCCCCCATTTTCCTTTCTTTTCCTTCCCCTACTCCTTTCCTTTTTCCCTTTCCTTCTATTTTCCCTCCTCTCCCTCCCTCTCCTCTCCCATTCCTTTTCCTTTCACATTTTGTTTTAAGTCAGCTGCCAAATCCTAAAAATAACCAGAAGAAGACACATATACGCATGCATCAGGTTTGATATTTACCCAGGCAAAATAGTTTACAGGCCACACTGAATCCTCACATAGCAATTTGTCTAAAAAATTGCATGGAAACTGAACTTTTCAGAGACCCAAACAATCACAACACAACTTATTCTCACTGGTAAGATAACCAGGCTGACTTAACTGATAGACCTGAAAGAAGCTCAGGGCTGATGCTCCTGCTGCTATCTGCACTCAACAATATTTCAAGAATTCTGAGAAGTCCTTCTAAATCAGGACATAACTTGAGCAGAGTGAGAACTGAGCAGAAGGGTTGCTAGCAAAAGATAGAGAGGAGAAACTACAGCAGAGAGCATGAAATAGGGAAGAAATATTTCAGGAAGAGGAGAATAAATTGAGAAAATACAGAACAATGAAATGCAGTGCAGTATTGACTAGAACCTTGGCCAGACTTTTTTCACCTGTTGAAATTGCTACATACAAACTGACACATTTGGAACTCTATGCCCAAATTCTCTGGACACACCCCATGTCACATCATCATTATGCATCAAAGTAGCTGCTTCAGAGTCCTGAAGCAAAGCCAGAGTCTGCTGTTCAGCAGGCCAAGCTTTAGGAGGCTAACATCAGCAGACACTGAGCTGAAATTATTCTGGAGATGAGTGTGGCTTTGGGGACATGTGCACTATAGAGGACATGGTAGGATCTGGGCACATAGCAGTGGGCTAGGTATATATTTTGAACTTTTTTTTTTGTGCAGGGTACCTATGGTTCAACTTTCTTTATCCATTTTGCACGTCTATTTCCTCACATAATTTTCAAGAGCTTGACAGATGGGACTGAACAGACTCCCTCTTGAAATGGCTTGCCTCAAGATTAAACTTACTCCTGGAGTTTACTAATGGACTTTCAGGACTGAATCTTCGCTAATTCCCATCCTTACAAGACCTCATCCTCAGATTTTACCTTTCTAAGAACAAAGAAGCAACAGCTAGAATTTCTGTGAAACAAAAACAGTTTTCCAAGTTAGAAAAAAAGAGCTCTATTATGCTGAAATTCAACAGAAAGGGAAGTCACTAAGATTCTTAAAGAGATGTTTTTCCACCATGTACCACAAGTCAAACCTGCAGCAACTTTTAGATAAGCATATGGCTTCCCATTTCCTTGGAAAGGTGAAGTTTTTTAGAAGTTTTGTTTATAAATTTACAGAGCCAAGTTTTACATAAAAAATGTCAACCTGCAATTTTATTTTCTGCTTGATACACTGCTAACCTGAAGTCATCAATACAATCCTACCAAATTCAGGCAGCTGGATTTTAGCATGAACCCCTGTTATGCAGTAGTTTTCAACTATGCAGTTACTGGTAGAACTTGTGGCCTATACTCTTTCACACACTTTCAAACCCTCTAGACTTCAAATGCCAACATATAATAACCTCAGTACTCAAAAATTCTAAGGCATGAACAAAAAAAAGGTCACCTTTCTGATTTCTTTTTTAACCTATCTAGGAGCAGTAATGGCATCTTAGTGACTTCACCCCATAAAATAAAGAGAAAAGTTTTACACTTAATTTAAGATTCCAGAGGCCCCAAAACATGGCAAGATTCCAGGATGATGAAATTTAATTTTTTAACCAGTACATTAAGATTCACTTGTTATTAGAGATATCTATCCTGTGATGAAAGCAAATAAATCTTTCTAGGTTTTAAAGCTTCTCTTTCCTGAAAAAGAGGAAATTAATGCATGTATTCTCAGAAAATTGTGCCTAAGGAAAACCAGTAAGATGCTTCCATTTTGACTGCTTTGACCAAGTAAGAATCACAGTTGCAGTTCACTCCTTCTACTCCAACACTGCTTCTGCCAAAGTGCCATTTTTGCTTTCATTTTTGTCAGGTTCCTACAGAGCTCAAAAAGGGAATGCTCAGCTCCCCATCACCATCTTTATTAACTGAGTTCTGACAGCATCTTTCCCTGAAGTACCTAGAACAAGCAAACAATGAAAACAAGCAAAAGAGGAATATTTTGTGGAGTAAGGGGAATCTTCCCTTGGTTTATTTCTTGCTGATTTTTCTTAGAAAGGAACTAAACCTCCCAAGAAACAGTTACATACAGCCCCAAACTGTCCCCTTACCTTTCCTAAGACAGTGAGGCATGGCTTAGGCTCCAACTCTGGCTGTTCCAATTTCACCACTCCTACCCAGCCATATTCATACAGGTCTTCCTCATCATTGCTATTACACAGTCCAAGTGGATGCATCTGAAACAGAATCAGAAAGAGACCTTTAGCCAATTGTTGGAATTACAAACATATAATAATAACAATAATAATAGTAATAATTTATAAATAAGAAATAAGAAATAAAAGCGTATTTGTTTTAAGTTAAGGTACACCAGTAAAACTGAAATATAAGGCTGCATATATGAAGAATTCAGTACGTTTCTGAAGCATGCTATGAGTACAAAATCTTTGCAATTTTATGTAAATTGTCATCTTGCTTATGAAAAATCATTTAAGGCTAACAATTAAAGGTGATTTTAAGTCCTCTACTCAGATATAAAATTCTTAACTACAAAGCCCCAGTTAGTATTGTAAACCACCTTCCCTTGCTAATAGACAGAAATAATATAAACTGTTTGGCACAGTCCCTTATAAAAGCTTTACACATCATTAAGATCCAGACCCCATGTTTCAGAGCCATTATCACCTTTTTTTTTAATAATTGTGCAGTGCTAACAGGCTGTCATCCTTTGAAACAAGCCTATCATGTAAGCCAAAGTAAGATACAAGAAACTTCCTAACCATTGTGAAGCATTCTCTATTGATTTCTGAATTCAAATGATGTGGGGGGTAAGGCTATCATGAAGAAACTTCAGTCTCCTTTCAGACATTTCTGTTTCTTACACCAGGCAACAGTATGTCTCTGTTTTAACTTCAGATATTTAATCCGTTCCTCCTCCTTCTAATACCTGGTATAGTTATACTACTTAGAATAGCTACTCAATTTCATTATGGCAAGGAGCTTCCTACACATCTTTTGTCTTTTCCAAATTTGCTGTCATTCCTTAGGATAACACCTTTGTGTATAGACTGCCATACATATCACTTCTTATACTGTATACTGTCTTCTCCTTGTTCTGTTTTCCCTTGGATTTGTCACACACCCTTGCCTCCTTCCCAGGCTTTAACATATATTCAGAGGTCTGTACTTCAACCAGTTTCATGCCTTTCCTTAAATCTCAACTTTATCAAACTAGCTGAAGAAAACCACAAACTGATACCAACACTATGACAACTTTGCTTTCTGGTAGCTGATTATAACAGTTGGAGATTATACTGCTCAATAATTTACATATATATACCTCTCACTAATCCATGCAAAGTAGCACCATGTAATGGCCCCTAATCCTACCATCACTTCTACATCACCAGCTTGTCGTTTTGTCCTTTTCTCCTTTTCTCCCATGTCTTGTACCCTGACTTCCATTTTGCAAGTGATACAATACATGGAGTGCTCTTTATATTATCTTGTGGGGCCCTAACTCTCTGAATAACTTGGGTGATTACTGTAAAATATGGGAAACATGATGGTGAACTGACACAATACAGGGATTTCCTACCACTCATTATATTTCAAGATTCATCACCAATCCATTCCAAGAAAAAAAAACAAAACACGAGCCACACTACTAGGCAGACTGTTAATTCAGCCCTTCTCTCTTTTTTATTTTTCCTAAATGAGTTACTATCACACACTGCTGAGCTGTCTGCCATCTCACATGGACGAGCAATTTAACTTAGTGCTAAAGCTTGGGGGAAGTACTATCACTGGAAGATGAAGCACTCCATAAACTCAGTATCTGATGATAAACTCTTCAGCACAGACATAAAAGCAGAGGATGGAGTCAGGCAGAGCGCTCTCTCCTAAACTGCCAGGGCAGATATAACAATATAATTAACCTCTCAAAGAGTCCATAGGATCCTTTAGGCAAACACAAAGCTTTAATTGATATTAAGTATCTAAAGAAACAGACAACCACTTCCTTGATGTAATTCCCTTGATGCAGGGTGTATCAATTGAGCTTTGAAACCATAACCCATATCTAAGAAGTTTCTCGTTCAAAATCCTTGAAATATGCTGGGGCACTTTGCACATGCTTAAAAGGGTAAAACTGAAACCACGACTCAGCTGCTTTTATCCAAGGTTACAACATTGCTGAGGCTCTAAAATAAGTTTATAAAGAGCCGCACCAATTTTATGTGGGTTAATGTTACAGGGCAGACAAACATTAAACCAACAGATGAAGAATACTTTGCTCTGTAACTCTATCACCTGAAAGGTCCTGATGATTAAAAGAAAACTTTCACCCTTTTTTATGTCTGCCAGGATAAGGATTATAGTATTACAAAATGCTGTAGGAGCAGCTCAGGATCTTTCTATATACTGTCTCATGTATAGAAAAGCTTTGGTCTTCTTTTCCCAACCATAGAATAAATAACAGCTCTACCCACTTCAATTTAGAGAAAAGGGTCTAAAGGAGGTAGAAGGCCATAAAGAACAGAAAATTTTTTCTACTGCCACTTTCCTCCAGAATAGTTATTCCCTAACAGCTTCCAAGTGTGAATGACCCTCAGGATCAGACTCACCAAGCACATTCTGCAGTTATGTCCCTGGAAATCAGTATAAACCTGAAGCTGAAAGAGCTTCTTCTCTTCCTTTTACAAACATGTATTAAAGACAGAGAAAAAAACCCCAGAATCAGCACCAAGGCCAGTAAGACACAGGCTTCAATGACATAAAACTTTCCATCCAGAAAAGCACTCCACCACTCCAAGCCACAAGTAGTTGGTAGATTCTGCTTGGATACCACAAGCTTACATTGTAGGGATCTCTGTAGATCATGACAGATAAAATATACTGCCATTTTCCACGGCAGAGATATCAACTAGAAGTGCAACATGAGCATGTGTATTTAAGAATTCAAGCATGAAACACTGGTGTTTCATTAGGGACCTACATGGAATGAAACACCATTTGCTGGGGCTGATGGTGTCTGTCATGTTCTCATACAAGTCACAATATAAGTGAATTAATCACAGAACACAAAAAAGTAAGGCTAAATGAAAATATCTGTCAGGCCCAGGGGGAAACCAAGGCGCTTCTCAATCACAGACATGTTTTACTTCAAACACACTAAACAAAAGAGATGATGGACAACCTACAACGGCAACAAAAAACCTAATTATTTTCTGTGAGGTGGAAAATTATCAGTAGTTTCAAACTGTCACAGTAAAAAGCAAATTCAAAACACTACAGTGCAAAAGCCTCTAAAAAGGAGCAGAACTATTCAGTCTTTTTGTGAAGACTTGAATTCTTTATTGCTGTACAGCCTGAAACAACAGACACTCCATATAGCTTTCCCACCTGGAATGCACTTGGCATGGATTCATCTCTGTCCACATGAATTCACATTCCTTCACTAGACAGGCTTTTGAAATAAAATTTACGAGGTTTTGCAGGGCTCAAAAGAAAACATAAAAAATGAGTCAATGTGAATAGGAACTCTATCATCAGGGAAAGCTTTCTTCTAAACCAGGTGTAGCCTCTGGTAACTGAAAGGAAAAGAGTTCCTTTCCTGGCTTAGCACAGTATATGGAAGCAGAGCCTGATAACTCAGTTCAGACTTCAGATATTTTTGGTTACCCAGCCCCTCGGTGTCCTGCCACCACCTCCAAGCTCTAGGTCTTGTTTCCTTCCCCCAATTCGATTTCCCAGGGAAGCTTCTTTTAAAGGAAGGATCCAAAGTCTGAAGTGTATCAAGGCTCAAGTGAAAGAAGGCATCCAAACAACACAAGTGTTTCACAGGGAGCAGAAAAACCATTAATAAACTTCTACTGGGACTTCAGTAGTAAGCATCTCCTATGTCAAACCAGCCTTATTAAAGACAAAAACTGAACTGAATGTACATTCTTTTTTTCAAAATGCAGTAAGTCAACAAACAGATTGTGAACAAATAAGAACAACTTCATTCACCAAAAAGTACTAGAGGATGCAGAGTGTCTGATTCAGACAGAATCCAGTATTTTGGTGCTACACCCACCAGAAGTTGGATGGAATAGAGATATGGAAAAAGGGGCACACTCACAAAAGCAGAAATATTCCTTGGAGATGCAGAGAATTAGGAAACCAATAGGAGCTCTAACTGTCAAGAGATGTCAAGACTAACAAGTATATTAACAGCAAGAAGAATTGCAAACAATAAATGTCTGCTATTGAATGGGGTTGGCACAAAGCAGTAACAAAGCAAGCAACCAGGAGCTGTAAGGAGGGTTGAGTTAGGAATTATCCATGCAAACCAGGCATACAGGTGTCCAAGGAATCTGAGAGGATGCCTCCAGGTGTCTCAGAGCTGGCTGCTGTAATTGCAGTCAGGCTCTATCATTTTTCACAGGTCATGGAGATTGGGGGAAGGCCCATGATGCCAGGAAAGAATGCCACACTCATCTGAAAAATTCAAGAAGTCAGATCTGGGAAACCCCAGTGAATTTTTAAAGAACTAAGGAGTAAGGGTTTTTTTAAAAAGTTAGGCATTCCTATTGTTTCTGCAGCCTCATGATAAAACATGAGGGGTTTTTTATGCTGGCTGCAGCAGGAACACAGCAGCCTTTTTAGAAAAGGTGAAAGCCAGATGCATTTCCCCATCATTCTGCAGCTGTGCCACGCAAAGAAGAATGTTTATTCCCCAGCACAAGTAAAAAACTCCATTAAAATATGGTTTCTTTTCCCTTTCAGGCTTATTTTTTCCTGTTTTAAAGAAGTACATCCTGCAAAAAACCAAACTGCCACAAAATGCAACGTTATAGGACCTGAGCATTTCAGCAGTGGTAGCTTTTCTTGGCTATCAGTTGTGACCATGCTGTCCAACCCAGTGGTCAACATTGAACCCACAAGTGGCTCCCACTAAACTTCCTCTATAACAAGAGGATCAGGCATTCCTGAAATCCTCTCACTGTCCACTTACTCCAGGAAGCATGCCAAAAGGGATGATGAGAAATCCAGTCTATGCTGTAACTGAATGTAAAAGCAGAGAGACTCAGCTGAACACATCTCCACCGTGCAGAAGAGGCCAGCCCTACACAAAGTCCACCACATCCTGTGAAAAGCAGCAGTAAGTTTTGAAGAGCAGCCAGAGGAGGTTTTGTTAAGTAGGGAAACAGATCCTAGTGCTGATCTAGTTCATCAGCAAACTCAATTCACCTGTGCCATGGTCCAGCTTCAAATCCCTCAGGAGAGGAGGAGAACTGCCTGAAAGATACACCTGGCAGCAGCAGAATGTTCCCAGGCATCCTCCTGCTAGGGCTGTCCCAGCTCAGACACACTACACATACCCACAGCATGTGCACAGTAATAGTCATTTAAACTCAGCACGTTTAAATTTGTAAATTTGCAAATTTGCTGCACACACAGGGATTGTACTGCCCAAGCTATGCAGCTGGGCAATCTATTGCAGCAAAACAGCTGGACACTAATTATTCAAAAAACTTTGCAAAGGAAGCTCCTGGTCCATTCAAACAGAAAACTGTCCTCTCCTTCCTTTAAAGGATCTCAAAAAACAAAACTGCCATGGAAAGATGTACATACTGTAGACAATTTGAAGGAAGATTTCTTCTCTCAGGAATTTAAGTGCTTTGATTACACCCAGTTCTCCTACCATAGTATTGACAGATCAAAGGAGAACAAAGTCATGTTTACAATTGTGGCTTTTTCCCTCCCCTCTTTAAATTGGTGGAAAGATGCTGGCAAAAAGTGCAGGTGTATCGTCACTAAGGCAAAAAGTGCAGGTATATTGTCACTAAGGATGGGAGAAACTAGAGAGAAAATATGGAATAAAATGATACCTTCATAAATTACTTTTAGCAGAAGAAAGCTACATGATAAAACAAAAGAGTTCTGGCCCTATAAGGAAGAAAACAGACCTCCAAAACACACTAATTACCAAAACTTCAGATATAATCATAACTGGCTGGGAAAAGCAGGATTATCTTACATCTCATGAAAAACTGCATTAGTCCCATAGCACTCAAGTAGGGACTTATAACGGAAAATATCAGGTCACTGCTATATAATCTCCTTGGCTTAAATTAAAGGCCTGATATGGAGTTACCAACACTTTGCAACTAAGTTTTCTAGCAGAAATTGGAGTAGGAAGTATGAAGACACTCTGACAAAGAGTGTACAACATAATGGGATTTGTTCAACCTTAGGGAGTGTTTAGTGCCCAGAAAGAATGAATACAACTATCAACAACAACAAAACCCTAACAAACAACAAAACCAAACAAAACAACACTAAACCCCAAACAAACAAACTACCAAACCCAGTTGACTGAAGCTGTTCATATAAGGAACCCCCAAAGAAATTTCCCTTTGCATTCTCTTGCCAAAAGCACACAAGATGCACACTTAGAAAATTTGGCTGTGATGAAAATTCCAAGACTGTTATGAGGCAATCAGAAGACAACACGCATACATACACGTACCAGACAAGGCAGTATTTTATTTTACAAAAGCACACAGCTCTGAAAAGTCTCAGAACTACTTATTTGCCAACTGTATTTTAGCAAAGGGATTGAGAGATCTGATGCTGACCCAAAATTTCACAGTACTGTAAGACTCCAGATCAGTAGTGACTGTTTTTTGTATGTGCACACTGATTTGAGACATCCAAACTCACTACAGTTCATTTTTCTGACACCTAAACTGGTCTAGATCCTGACTCTCCTGGCAGTCCTTGATGTAGTAAGAGCTGACTTGCTTTTCCAGAGCTGTCTAGGACCTCTGACAAGAGAAGATATTATTTTGTGTATTTTGCAATAAGCTACTAACAAGCAGAGCTGGTTTGCTTGCATTCAGGTTTGTGGGGAATCTTGCTAGACAAACAGAGAAGGGTAGGGAAGGAGAGAAAGAAGAGTTAAAAATAACAAATTATTTCTGAGGTATCCTTTGGGTTAGAAAGTGAAGATCCAATTAAACAGCAGTATAAGGATATACTAATTACATCTGGAGATCACAGATACCCCCATATCCTGGTCTTCTAATTTTGGATGGAATGCTGAACTGGAGGCATTCCAGCTGTATACACAGGTAGATCAGATTACTTTCTTCATGTTTGCTGTTTAATACCCTTAAACATATATTACTCCTGCCTTTATTCATCAATATTCCACATCAATGTCAACTACCATTTTGCTCTCCTTGCCACACTTCGATGAAGATTAATTTCATCACTGAGAAAATATGAAAAAGGAGATGGGAAAATTTGTAGAAGTGTGTAAACACTGTTACTTACAATGCTCTGTTCTAAATAACCTCACCTGTTCACCTTTCACCGTAGTGAAAATTGGATGTGTATTCCTATGCTTTGTTTGATCCCCTATAGTACCATACTTCTTACCCTACAGCTACAGTCCCTACAGGACTCTCATGAAGGATATTCTCAGGTATTTAGCAAAGTCTCATTGTTTGGATTTCCAAAAGTAGTCAGCGTCCATGCAAAATGTGACCCAGCCACAGAGCTCTAGTGCATCCCTTTCCATTTCACAGCACAGCCTTCATTAACAAGGTGATTATATTGTCCTGTCTCCAAAAGGAAACATTCACTGGGACAAGAGGGAGGGAAGAGGAACAGAGAACATGCACATAGAGAAAGGCTGCACTATAACTAAGAACAATATTGTACTTAGAAAGAGAGATGGGGGAAGGGAACTAGTGTGAGTAGATTGTTACAGAAGAACACAAAGTCCTTACCACAATACTAATCAAACTTCCTTTGTCCTATATACACATGCCAAGCAGGAACTCTGTATTTCTGCCAAAAACCATTTTCATATGCATGACATTTTATCTATATAGAGAGGTAAAAGGCACAGAGGGAAAAAAAAAAAGGTGAGAATGCAGAAAGAAATGAGGCTTAAAATGCACAACACTCCATTCCATCCCCCTTCCCCTCTCGCCAACCTCTCATCTATAATCCAACACAAGAGAGACAACAGGCAAACAGCAAGAGGTCATCTTCAAAGGGCTGGTTGCCAAGGGAGGCCAGTGGAAAGAGCGAAGGCATGTCCTCATCAAAGTCCAGCAGCTGTGGGAGAGCCACAGAGGTGCAGCTTCCCCTGGGGCTGCAGTGAAATTCAGAGATGGAGGATAAAGCTGGAGCTGGCAATATAAAGTGGGCAGCTTTGCACTTTGCTTCAGGGGAAGCACAAAAGAGAAGGGTTAGGATATTTTAATCCTTCTCTCCACCCATTTCTGCACTCAGGATACTTGAACTGCTGTTTAAACTCATCAAGACATGTCGTGTAGAATATGCTGCAGGAGGCAGAAGGCAGCAGCAAGGATCAGCTTTCTAATCAGTTCAAAATTAAAATTTTATCTCAATGACAATGCTTAGAAGAGGGATGGAAAAGGTACAGCAGATAATGCACAGCCAGCTGTAGTTTCATTACTTCTCAGAGAAAACAAATACATCTTCACAGTTGGAGCCTGGAAGACAGTCACACAATAAACACTGCCTGCAAACACTAGCCAACAAAAAAGTGTACTTTTTTCCTAGGACAAACTGCAGAATAATAAATAACAGACTCCTAGCTACCTGCAATATTTGCATAAAAATTAGAAGCCAACTTAAGAGCAATCCCAGACTCTGCTTTTTTAGGACTCTCGTAACCCTTAGAGGCATTTTTATTAAACATGCACATAATGATCAAATGTAAAAATTAAGCCCCTAGTCCTCATACACAGGAAAAGCAGCTGCAAATGCAAGCAGTGAAATCTAACAGATTAAGTAAAATTTGAACACAAAGAGGAATCAAAATTGCTCTATTATGAACAAAAAAATTAAAAATGCAAGAAATAATTAAAATTTTAACTCTGTAGTTCTCAAAAGCTTGGAGCTACTCTATTTTAGAAAACTGTCATCCTTCCCTGATAGAACCACTACTTTGTTATTATTTTCTCTTTAGTGTCTTAATTAGCTGACAGAGCTTAAAAATACACTTGTTGAATTATCAATTACTGGTAGGATAGAAATAATTTCATTATATTTACCTCCCACATCATGCCCAGTATCTTCCCCAAAACAGACAAAGAAGGGAAGCAGCTGGCATCTGCTAAGGATGAACAGACACACTTCTTGAGCGTGTGTTCTGGAGCATGAAGTTTCAGTTGCTGTCAGCACAGTGGCAGCTTGAGTGCTAATTCAAATGGCACCAAAGCTACATGGTTTGAACAAATCCTCTGGGTTGCAACACAAGAAAAGCCGTCAGCAAAAAAGATTTTAACATTTAGAAAATTCTTCATCAGTACCTTGAATGCAAGTCAGCCTGGAAGTACCATAGGGAAGGAAAAGACAGATCAGTGATACAGTCAGCTTTAGTCAGCATGAAAAAGAAGTTTTTCAAGGCTGAAATATAATAGTTCATAGCCTAAAGATGTACTCTGTTTCTTAGTTTAGTATGGGAACCGATCTTTGAGTATTTACATACACACTCTTTCAAGATTCTATGAACCATACAATCTCTGGCCAATAGAAAAGTTCCTTCAGGCTCTGCTACACAAGATGCTCTTTAAAGTTTTTTAATATGATGAAAATTGAAGAGCCTGAAACAGAACGTTAATTTTGTGTCTTTCAGAGTGATGTGATGGAGACAAACAAACAAACACCATCTCTGAGACTGTGCCTCAGAGATGTGCTCTCAGCTCAGTGGTGGAATAATGATTTCTCACTCCCAGAGCTTGCAGCACACCCTGAGGCACAGCCCCAGCAGAGGTGGGATTCCAGCATTGCCTGCTCTCACTGCCCAGACCAGACTTTCCAGCACCCACTCTTCTTCACACTCTCCCCCAGCTGCTCCTCCCACATTGCAATATTTCTAAGGAAATTGTATTTATTCCTCTGCCTTGATAGGAAAGTACCTGCTTTGCACTCTGTTCAGTCTTTCCTCACTCCTCTGCCATAAATCACCCAGTTCTCACCAAGTCTACTGCAAATCCCTTCACACATCTCTTAAGTCATTAGAGGAAGAAAAATATTGGAAGCAGCTACAGGTATTATGAGTCTTCATTACTTCTTTGTTATGATGCTATTGGTTAAGACTATTTTGGACACCTCCCCTTACTTCTTACCTTTCTTACCTTTGCACAGGTTTCTCTAAAGATTTCTGAATTTATAAATAGTTGATTGGAGGATACCCATCATATTCTTGTGTTGAATTTTGTCATAAATTACAAAGCACTCTACTGCTCTCTACATTTATTTTCAGCTTACACTGAAACAACCAAAAAATGTTCCAAGAAAATCCCTGTGATAGTTTACAGTCTGAAGGTACTGCTCATCTCAAATTGTTTTTCAAAGTTTTTCTTTTGGTCAGATTCTTGTTAACCTTTTATAAGCCACTCTGAACCAATATACAAACCAGTAAAGTTTACAGAAGTTCTGTTCCCAACTCCAGCTGTCACATGCCTTCTCCTATCCCTGTTTCTTCACTATGTGTTCCACCTTTCCTCTCCAAAACTTATCAATTGAGCTTCCTTTCATCTGATAACCTAGATTACTTCAAGAGATTTGTACTCAACTTACAGCTTCTGCCCACATGAAAACATTTTAAGGTGCTAGGTAATTTTTGGAAGGAAAGAACACAAAAGAGAAAACAGAGGTCTCTAAATAGGTACTGTTTGCTTCCAAACTGTCTCCTCTTTCTCTAGCATAAGTTCTCAAGAAATTACTTCCACAGCACCCTTTATGCTCTGCACCTACTTTGCACGTTTTCTGGCAAAATCGAAACATCACACCTAGTTTTATGTGCACTTTTTTGTCACCTCTAATCAGCACAATGTCTCTGGCCTATATACTATGGAAATACAGGTGAAGCTCAAGTCTCTGCTGCAACTACACAAGACAAGGCTCTAAAACAGGATGTAAGCAACAGAACATGATCTCCTTTACCGGAAGGCAAGATGCCCTGCCCAGAGAGGAACTGAGTACTTTAAAAGAAGTACAGGCCAGTAAACCAGGTGCCAAAAATTGTTCCTGAAAACATATTAAGGTTTAACATTTGTGTTTTTCCATAAAAGAAAAACACCTGGTGCACTGGGTTCTCCATTTCAGGTAAAGCAATGAGTAATGCACTGTTTCAACACTCTCTCTTACAAGAATTCAGTGCATATTGCAATCTTTCATGTTGCCAGACAGAAAGCACTCAAATCCACTGGGGAAAAAACGCCCTTCTTAAAAACTACCACCTGATGGCAGCCTGTGGCTTCGGTCCTATTGTTCCAAGTGGCAACTGGCAACCATTTTGAGTGAGATTAGCTCTACCCTGAGTCACCACTGAAGAATGCTCCGTATAGTAGAGAGAATGACTTGAAAATAAAAAGCTATGCTCAGTTCTAAGGTAGCACATTGCTAAACTAGTCTCTGCAAACATTCTCATTTCACACGCTGTGAAATTCATCCTCCCTCTTTCAGCCCTAATTTGTTTTATTTTGCACAGGAAATAACCAACTTAAATTTAATGCAGGCTCTACAACTCAGTCCAGCACACAATTCATAACACTTGGTCAGATCAAAAGCTGACTCGATGGCAAGTTTCATTTACATGCTTTGACATCTTGAACCAGAATGAGAACTATTCTGCACTCAACTAATTATCACTTCTTTGCTCTTTTTCATTTATCAAAGGCACTTGCAGGAACTTAAGCACTTGGTGCCTGAAGGATTCAATTAATATTATTTAAAGTCAAACGAACAATAATGGAAGTTTCTGAAATTCTGGAGAGCTGATGCACTCCTTTTCATTACAAGGAATTTATTCCTGATCTAAGAGCAAAATTTAATTCCACTTTGAATAAAAAACTACGGAACTACTGTTTTACAGAACAGTAAACCAAAACAGGTTTTCTCAGCTTTTTCTGAGAAATATTAATGTACATATTTATCATATTACAGCACCCCATGTATAGGTGGAAAAGAACAGGTACCAGAAATTTCTAATGTTATTTTTTTACCATAATTAAAATAATTGAAATCATGAGCCCAATTCAGCCTTAAATTTCAGATGCTTGTGCTATATTTCAGGATACATCAAAAGTTCTTCCTCCTTTTCATCTCCTTCCAAATGATTCCTCTTTCATATGGTCACTAATCTATTGTCTCATCTCTCCTCTCTTCCAGACTATACCTTCACCACTTTACTCCCACCCCATGCTGCCCTCTGTTTTCTCACCCAGCTCCTCCAGCCCTGGCATACAACCCATGCCAATAATTCCAGTAAAGCCTATTGGCTTGGATTTAGTGCTGTGTGTCTTCTGCTGGCACACCTCAACACTGAGGTATGCCTCACTGATTGGGAAATTAAAACTGCACTCCAAAAACACAGCAGTGTGGGGTGAAGGAGAGCTGTCTGCAGGACATTCCCCTCACATGTCAGAAAGATTGGACAGTGCAGTGAATGAGGTAAGATACTATGAGAAAAGAAAATTCAGTGTTGTGGTTAAAGCAGCCTGAATGCTTCCCAACAGACGGGATTGCTTCCTCTGCCACAGGATTCCTGTGCAATGTTGGGCAAGTCAAAAACAGCCATGCAGGGTGTGACCAAAAATCCAACCAGCACAGTATCCTATCTGTAACAGTTGCTAACTGCAGAAATTCGGAGAATATGAAAAGCAGAAAAAACACAGAATTATTATGCTTTAGATCCAGCCTCTTAATTATGGCTATCAGTGATTGAGACTTCCAGAGCTGAGATTTCACTCAGAATACTGTGTTTAATGCATCTATGTTCATGTTTTTACCTAATTCCCTTGGAATGACACGCATACTTATGGCTTTTACACCACCCTACAGCAAGAAATACAACCTAATGTTTCAAACTGTACTTCCTTTTGCTTGACTGAAAAGATGTTCTGTGAATTTCAATGAGAATGCTCTCATAAGCCTCATATCACAAGGAATAACCAATAATTGTTCCTTAATCATTGTCTCTACATCAGACTTTAATCAAAGTTCTCTTGTCAACAGCCTTCCAAGCTGGTAATACTCAGGTCTTTTTCAGTAAATGTCACTTTCTTACATGACTCAGATGATCCACAGTTTGTGATCTACCTGTTCCTTTATCTAGTCTCCCTTTCCAGTTTTATGATGCACTGCCTGCAGCATTCAAGCTCTTGGAGCTCACCAAGCTCTTCTTACCTTTCCTACTAATTGCAACATCCCATGAAATTTTCAGTGTAAGGATAAGGATTTCAGAATATACTTAATTCTTAAGAAAGAAAAGAAATCTTAGCCACAACTTTGAGAAGCTCTTTATGATGCATCTTTGTTATTCCTGGTGCATGCCTGCAGCTTGTATTACAATTAACCAAGATCAGCACTGATAACCTGCTGTACATAGAGCTGTGACTTGGGAGAATCCCTTTAACCAAGGTCTGTAAAGGCACAATCAACCAGATATAAACAAAGGGAACGGTCTGCAGAAAACATGACAGATGCAAAAATAAAAACAAAGTGAATGGAATCTGTGCTGAATCATAAAAATAAACAGGAAAGGCTAGGCATTGTGAAAAGAACAACCACACTCACAAGCACATCTGCCCTCCACTGCTGGGGAGCCACTAATTTTGTCTGTAGTATTTAAGTAACACTGAATTGGTGTTCATTTTTAAAAATGTATGTAAGAGTCCATTCCATCAGGCATTCTGAGAGTAGTTTAACCATCTATAGAAAGCTAATATATAGCACAATCACCCAAGGCCACATGAGAAAAACATCTGTGCTGGAAAAGCCATGGTTAAGATGCTTCACTGACTGTCATACAACATGCAGCCTCTGTCAGGCAACTAACAGTACAGCAAAGTATTTACCATCAGTCTTGAAACAGTCTTTCTAGCTCAAGAAATCACAATCCCTCCCCAAAAAGGCAGCCATTCAAGGAAACTTCTCGTTGTATGACAAGGCCACAGACAGAATTACAGTATTTGTACCTGCAATACTGCTGTTCTCTATAAAAAGTTACCACATTTTCTCCTAGATTAATAACCTTTTCTAGTTTCTTACACAAAAGAAAATCTGAATGAACAAATCAGACATTGTAGCTGACAGTACTACAGCTCTGTTCCTATATATACTCCCTCAGGCTGGAGTCTGAGTAAAACCTGTTCATGATCAAACTCATCTGCTCACTATCATCATCAGCTTCCTGTTCATTCATCAGTATATGAATGGTTACAAAAGGACCATCAAGACAAAAGATGGCTTCAGAGGGAATGTCTAACAGAGGAAGAAGTTACATCAGCCTGACGCTCCTTTGTTCACAAAGCTCTGACCATTAATAGCAGCTAAAGACAAGGCAGCTGCTGCACAGAATTAGGAAGAGACAGAAAGAACAATTACTTCCTGGCAACGTTTTTTCCCCCTGCAGCTCCAAAAAAAGCCTCTACAGAATTCACACTGAACAGTAAGAGAATGAGAAAAATTCTGGAGATCTAGTTGTCTTCCCTCCAATCCTGTTAGTGAGCAATTTCAGTAGGTACCTGTTGGACATGCCAATAAAATTGCTGTTCTGAACCTTGTGCACTACATGCAGCAATATGGACTCCACTGCTCTTCAGAAATAAAGTACAATGTCACAGTGTGCAGCAACCCCCAAACCAAAACAGATCTTCCCTGTGTGCTCTCAAATTTAGACAACACATGAAGTAATGGACTGGAAAAAAATATGAAAGAAAAACCCATCAAGGGCTCTCCTGGAGAACTTGATCCTTATGGGAAGGCCTAAGCCACAAGCTGGCAGAGCCTGGAAGCATGTACTGCAGAATTCTCACCATATGCTTGCTCTAATCTTACATTCCTTCACAAATATCTGCTACTGGTTTCTGCCAGAGTCACTGGAGCAGAGGAACTGTTTTGGTTAACTCAGCATGGCAGTTGTGTTAATTCACTTGGTTGTATGAATCAAAAGGCCACAAATAACTGCTGGCAGAAGTGGCTGCACAGACTCAGTAGAGCATACAGGAAATCAGCTAAAACCTCATTTCTCATTCTGTTGCTTACTAGAAGCAAAGAATGGGGATGCCATACGGATGGCAGAACCCACCAATTCACCCTCTTCTAAGGGCAGAGAAACCTGCTTTATTAATTGCTTTCTACAATAGACTGGAACAGTCTGTCCTTTACATATCTGGATGGCAGTTCCAAAAAGAATATATTTTAAAGCAGAAAGCCATGGTAACTGCTAGGATTCCCATCCCAGAATTTTTCTTTAGCCTCTGTGAATGGTGCAGAGAAAGTGCCTGCAGCAGTAACACAAGTACATGTCAGAGCTCATCTCAAAGCTCTGTAAGATGTGCAAATTTCCTGGTGCCTGAAGGTTTGCTAAGTAGAAACCCAATTCAGAGTATTTTAAAGTGTATTGAAGCACTTTCTATTAGTGTCAAGTATCAAATCACACACATCCGTAGCTATGGCAGTGTGGCAGAAGAAAGATGCAAGAGGGTGAAGAGAAAAAATTTTGATGCTGATCAGCAAAATTTAGAAATTTCCACGTGAGGCAATACAAGAATGCCAGTATCATCCCACATACTCCACAACAAAGAGGATGAATCCCTTTTTCAGCAGGCACCTCACTGCTTGACTTGTTAAGGTAATAAACTGATTCAGCAGACTATAAATGTAGCTTTGACCCCAGAAGAAGGCATCAAAGTTAACATTATAGGCAGTCCCCTTTCCCTTATGATAGATTTTCAAACTTCAGAGAACCACAATTTTGTGTACTAATCTGAACTGCACTGCAAATGGTCTCATGGCCAAGAGGAGAAGGAAAGCTGTAGATTTTGCCAGCAGAAACAACCACTTAGATCTCTGCCATCCTGGAATTCTTTTTGGGACTGAGATAATCCCATTAGGTCCTTCTTCTAAAACAATCAATAAGTGAAACAATACAAAATGGTGAAGCTGATTTTCAGTTTTGGAGTTAGCAGCTGCCCAAAGATTTACAGAGGGACAGGCCATGGACCTCCAGCTTATACCAAGAGATGCATGCAGGCTTTGCTCACCATCTAAGTTTGTCCTGCCTGAGCTCCAAACGTGTATAATCAATGCATTTATATTAACTGATATGCATTGCCTTTCTGGTAATACTTATACAGGCTTTGAGTCATGTCTTCATGTAACTTTTGGATATCAGACTGTGCTAGCTCAGGTCATTTGCCATACACCATACAGACACCTTTGGGTGCAAAAGCTGGTCTACCATGCTCTATGTCACAATTTCACAAGCTTCCCTTTGAATTATAAAGGTGGGACCTTTATAAGCAAAATGAAGGTTCAGAAACATACTTCTGCAGCTGTAGCATATAAAGTGAGGTCTGTAACAGAGAAGATTGAAAACTCCACCACTGCACATCTGTTCCAGAAAAGTCCCACCTCTTCTTCCCCCTTTCCACAGATAAAGGGGAAGAACAACTGTTTCTTTCCCATTCAGAGTTTGTGCCTGAACAAGCCTGTGCTTCTTCACAGTGGATTTGGTTTATTACTTCCCCTCCAACTCCACCTTGCCTGTGCTTAACTTCTTTTCCTACAAATCCCAGAAGTTTTTAACCAGCATTCTCAAGAGAAAACAAAATAAGCTTCCATTTTAATAAGGACAGCAGCCTGAAAACAAGCATTCCTTCCTTTGCCATTTTCCTACTTCATTCCACATGGACACCACAAGTGAGAGAATACCACATGCAGAAGTTGTGCAGAGTAAAATAAGAAAAACTGTAACTCTGCAGTCACTTCAAAATATTTGAGCTCCATGCTATTCATCAAAATGTTCCATATACTGAGGTATCCCTGCTCTATCTCTGTGGCACATGCTTCACCTCTCTAAACAAACAAGGACTGTCTTTGTGCCTTTGTTTAAATTAAGAAAAAAGAAAAAAACAACCTGTCTCACAGGCTGTGATTACATCAGCAAGAGCATTCTCCTTTTCTCTATCAATCCTCCCTTACTCGGGCTTTGAAGAGCCTCTGTGTGCTGCTGCCACTTCCTTTGATCTTTCTATTTTATGCCCCAGGGCCAGCCCTGATAATATCTGCTTTGCCTGCACAGTTTTGGAAAAGGCAGCAGCACCCATTCCTGGCCAAGAGCAGCTTTGTGAACACACTGAACCGGCATGTGCGCCCTGTGATCCCGGAGCGGCAGACACACAAAACACACAGCCTGCACACACGCACTGCAACAACGTGGGCAGCCTGCCTGTGCCCTCCTGTGAGCGCCTGCACCTCGCTCCTCTCAAACAAGAGATGCCCCTGGCAAGTCATGGTTAGTCTTTCAGCCAGGCAAAGGAACAGCAGAAACCCTAGAGGAAAATGCTGCCTATTTTAGCAGCATTCTTGACACTTTTTTTGTTGTTGTTGTTCAAAAGGAGGAAAAAGGAGGCAGAGGTAGAAAGCTAAAGACTGAATGGCAGAGAAGCAGGGAAAGAAATAGATCTTACCAACAGCCAAGTGTCTGATTCTTAAATGAGTGAAGTGAAAGGACACTATCATTATTATTACTGATATTATTATAGAACTAACTTGAAATTTGGAGATCTGACTTGCAGCACTACCATTGCAGTCTCTTCAACAGAAATAGCCAGGTATTTTAATGTTACCCCTCAATAGATGATGGGGAAATTGCTTTTGATTGTCCCTTCAGTGGCATTGCTAAAAGGAGATTTGTTTTCCTCAGTTTCATGTAATAGCATCTCCCCAAAAAGTGCATGCAAATACTGACAAGAGATTATTAATCCAAGAGACAACGTGCTGCCCTAGAAAACCAGGGAGCAACTTCAGTCCACTGCTGGTCCTGGCAGGAGCCACCACGTGCATCAGACTCAGTGTGCATCAGTTTTTGCCCACGGCAAGGTTTGCTCTCCAGAAGCAGCACCCAGCAGTGCCATGCACAGTTCTGCTGCACACAGCAGAGGATGCACGCAGCTTCCCACTCTGCACAGACCTATTAACCCATGGCTTTTCTTACAAACATCATGTCTTAGTTTCCTCCATTTGGGACAAGTGCCACTACTGTCATTCTGTCACACTGAGAGCTCAGCTTGACTAAGATGTGTAACAACATCAGGCCTGAGATTTCACCAGCCAGCTCTGGAAGGTTCTTTCCAGACAAGAGTTTGACCTGCTTTACATCCCTTGGCAAAGGTGAATCTTTCTCATCCCAGACAGCAGCAGGGTGCACTTCATTACCAGATCACATCAGAAGCAGTCAACAGCTTCCAACAGGGCCCCTGTATTTCTCATGCCTTTATAGGAAAGGATATTTTTAATCTGTATTTTTTGCAATCTGTCCTAATCCAAAAATTTCTAAGAACTAAATAGCATTTGAAGAATCCCAGAAAAAAAGCCTTCACACTGAGACAGTGATGGCAAGACTGAAAGAAATCCTGACCTTCTCTGTCATCTCACACTGCAGTTGCAGGCAGCTGCCTGCTCCAAGCTAAGCCCACTGCAAACTGCTAGCTACAACCCCATTCCAGGTTTTACCCTCAGCCGCTCCTCCTAGTACTTCAAAGGAAAAGTATTTTTGTACAGCCCAGCAAGGAGTGTAAACTGTTCAGCTGCTTCCAAAGCTAGATTATTTAACTCTTAAGTACCCAATATCCCTGCCCTCAGCAAGGGATTTCTGTGTAAAGAAAAAAAAAAAATTCACCAGGAGTCTAAACATTAAGTATGATGTGTTCATGACTTAACTAAAAAGTGACAAGCCAATAAGTCACCTTCCCATTTTTTCTCTCTCTTGTTTGGGAGGCGAGAAAGAGGTCAGAAAAATTAGGACTCATAAAATCAATTTGTGAGGGCCATAGAATCACAGAATGGTTTTGCTTGGAAGGGAATTTAAAGCTCATCTCATTCCAATCCCCTGCCATGGTTCCCCTTCCACTAGACAAGGTTGCTCCAAGTGCCATCCAACCTGGATGGGGAATCCACAGCTTCTCTGAGCAACCTGTGCCAGTGCCTCACCATCCACAAAGTAAAGAATTTTTTCTTAATATCATACAGATACTTTCCATAACACACTACAAATTGTTTAAACAGCTAAAAGACATCGTTTCTCTTCAGTAATGTCAAGTCAGCTATAACTATCTAAATACCTTCTGAAGTGAGGCCAAAGGACCCCACAAATCCAGCAAACTCCATTAAATGCTTCCCTTGGCCTCCCACCCATTCTCACAGTAGTGACAAGCTGGAGCACAGGCTTCCTAACAAATGAAACCTCAAATAAATCTTTGCAGAAAATATGAAAATAGCCTCTCTTTAGGCTGAGAGACAACAGTAAAGGTAGACACTCAATGTTCTGGCCTTAAAACTAAAAATTGAACCAATTTAATTACTTTTGTTCCAAAATTCTTCATTAAATTTGAGTTTCCACACTCAGCAGTTACTTCCCTACCACTTGGAGCACACCATGAGAGGGCCACTGCCCACCACTCCCCTCCTGTCCCCTGGGGTCCCAATTTTGTTTCAGGCCCAGATGGCTTTCAATTGTACACACTTATAACCCACCTTCCACCAACAGAGAGATGCAGGAAAGGCACTCATCTTTACATTAACAGAAGATGGGTGAACTTGGATCTCAAACAAGCCACTTCGTCTGACATCAGCATATATACTCAAGCATATGTACTCATATATTTCAATTACAGAATCTGCAAAAAACATTGGGATTTACTGTATCCAAGCTTCTTTTTGCTTGGTTATTAAACAACAGAGGTTGCCTACTAATTAAACACAAGACTCTTGCTTACAGTGAGGCTGTCCATGCCATTTTTCTAATTATGCTATTGTTCTATGCTTTATTTTTTATAACACAGCTTGTCTGACTTGTATTTGTACAAGGCTACACTCAAACTTAAGCTGCATCTTTTTTACTAAGGCACATTTGTATTTAAAACACTAAAAACCTGTTAGATATGCTGCCAAAACCTTCATCCAGATTACAACACGGGGTAAAATATTGCTGCATTTTTAGTTTGAACATTTTAGTTCTGAAATTTTATATTTTTTTCTTCTCTCACACCTAGCTGATATTTAAATAACTGCACCTCTGTGACCAACACAGAGAATGAAAGTCAAATAGATTCAACTCTTCATTGCTTTGTCAAAGGTTACCCTGTAACTGCAGCAGCACCATTATGATAGTTTTGGTAATAAGGATTTGGGATTTGCCACAGTAAATAACTGCATTCCCACACTGCCTTCTGTCTGGTGGCATTAAAACTTCTCTTTTCTTCTCATGTCTTTTCAGCAGTCTCACTTATTTCAAGGTGGCCCCAAAGCTCTGAGAGCAGGACAGAATTACCATCACGAAAGTCAGGGGTGCATACGTGTTAAACACAAGCAGTAAAACAGGTGTGTGTGTGTTAAACACACATTGGGTGTGCAAGGCAGTGAAGTACAACCAAGTGCTTTTGCCTCAGATCTGATTTTGCTGAATGGAGGAACAGCCTTGAGTTCTTCTCCTAAAACTCTTATGAATCTTTAACATCCAGCCCATGAGCTGCCTCTTCCAACCTCTCTGTGGTTTCCAAACTATTGTTACAAAGTTAAAAACAGTCAGAACCAAAGAGAACCTGTAAAATTATGATTTATTAAAAGCATTTAATGTGATAAAGCTGTTAATTTCATGATCATAGTTTTCTGTAAGATCTGTCTCAGTACACAAGAAAAACAGAGTAAGGGTTAAAAAATTAGATGCTACCACCTCTAAGAAGAACTTACTGAATGCAAGTTGAAAAGTTACCTGTCAAATAATTCTGTGCAAACTTGAAACTGGCAAAAAAGCAACCCCAATATATATGGTTCATATGGCTGCCTAAAAAGCTCCTTCATTGAAGGGCTCTACAAAACATGGGTAAGCAACTCACACCAGAACACACAGAAATAACAGTTTCTACATTATTCAGGTTTTTGAATTCCCACTCAAAATATTCTGTGTTCTAGGTGCTGCATTACTTCACTACTACTGTCTAATATTTGCACCAGCTGCATCATTCACTCAGCAGCAGAGCCTGACGAGTCAGCACAAACTCTACATATAGACAGGAGACCCAAAATTTCAATTCTTTTTTCCAAAGACTATGGAAACAGCTTGGGCAAATCACAACAGCAGGCTTCCCAGAGAGAACTCAGTTGAGCTGTAGGATGAAAACACAGCTGTGGCTGTTTGCAAAATACTGCTGCTGCAATTGACAACTCCAAGGGAAAGTGTGTCACAGGGAATTTCGATGTCAATGCAGCAGTGCCTTTGGCTGAATGTCCAACACAGTGCTCAAGGTCGATTGTCATGCCCATCCTTCCCAGTGCTGAACTGGAAGACTGGACAGAATCCAAAATATTTTATAACAGATCACTATTACCTGGAAGCAGTATAAACTTTATACTAAAGTTTTTGCACAAGTGATTGATGCAAGGGGATGTGTCAGGCCTGAAGGAGCCATTAAATTGTATTTTGAAAGTTAAATGATCGTTCTAATATTTAATTGAGGGGAAAATGAAGCTCTGCTTTTCTCATTTTGAGTCTAGAGACATCTTCAATCAATGCAGCAGCTTAAAATCTCACACTACAATTTCAGAAATTTGATTTGGCTTTGGGCAGGTAGGCTGGAGAAAGGTGGTTGGCAAACACTTCTTAGCACAAAACGTACTATAAAAAGAAGCTGATGACAATTTTTCAGGATTCTGCTATATAGACTACAAAAGTAGTCTATTACCTAACAGATTAGCACACTGATGCAACTGTTCATGCATGACCCAACTTTTGGAAAATATTAGAGAAAAAAAAAGTAAATCCCACTGGAACTTTAAGATGTTTCTGAACAGCCAACTTTTGGATCTGCTTATTTGCACTTTAATTCTCTCTGTCAGATCCCTAATTTTGACCCTAAGAAGGGCACTGAACTGATTTCCAAAGCACTACTAATTAGCTTTATTCAAGAAAGGTAAGGTCTCTTGAGATAAAAAATACCACCCCTAGTTTCTCTGCCTGCAACCCATCTGTAAGTAATTTCATCATGAATTATCAGAACGTGACAGAAATAGTGCCACCTATAAAATCATCCTGAAGGATAAGCATGACTCAAGCACCAGTGATTATTTTAACAGACCCTGCAGGGCTGGGAATTCCAAGATTTTGCACTACCTTGGCATTTCCCTTCAGTGTCCTTTGAGACCTGGTCCATGTCAAGGGACCAGAGATGAGACATATTAAAAATAACACTTAAGGAGCATCAGATAGAAGAAATTCTCTCTTTTCCTAATTTAATTCTCTTTTACTGCACATTTGTGACTAGATATAACAAAGAGCTTTTATCAAATACTTCCAGCTGCAGGACTAAATCAATCACATTTCAAATCAAACCAAAGCTTCCTTCTCTACCCTCAAAGATAGATGAGAAGAGAAATTCAGGTACACAAATATTAACTCTGAAGTAGTTAGAGGTTATTATAATTTTTCCTGTCTTAATTATTATGGAAGAATGGTGTTGGAACATGAACTTTTATTAATTCTCTTGCAAATCATTTTCACCTTAAGGTTCAGAAACAGTTGTGTGTTTCCCTGGTAGAGCCCTGAGAAATCGCACAGGAACTAAAAGGAATCAGAAAGTGAGAATTCAAAGGCAAGAAAAAGGTTCCAGGAAAGAAATCAGAGGGAAAACCTAATTTTTTTTCTCCCTTGCTCACCCATTCAGATTTAAGATCAGTTGCTGCTTGTCCAACAGGGTTCCTGGAACAATCTCAGGCTGTAACCAGCATCAGAGCCCTTCCAGAAAGCTGCTCCCCACCTCCTCCATCCACCCCAGAGAGCAGCAATGTGGCCTTGGAAAAGCAACCTGCAGGACAGGAGGGGAGAGCTGCTCCTCTGCCAGGATTAGCTGCCAAATATCAAACACCGTGAATGAAGTTTATTCACCCACTGAATAATCCAGTACCTGCCTCAGTACTAGAAACATGATCCTAGAGTTTTAACATCAGAGATCAATTCCCCACCAGCTAATGAGAGAAATGTAAGCATTTTCCTAAAACATACATGATTTCAAAGCAATCTTTTCTAGCATTTCAATTAGGCAGCATATGCTCACCTGTTGCAAAGCAAAACATATGTTTTGTTCTAACCCTTTTTGTTCATGCTTCCAACAATTGGCTTCATTCACTGTTAGCAGTCATCCCTCAGCATCTGCAAGGACATTTCATTGACAGGTTTCTAAATAGACAGTAAAAAAACTAAACCAAAAAACACAGGAACCCATAAAGTCCCAGTCAAACAGCACATTCTTAATTGCTTTAAAGAGTACTACACACTTGTAAAGGTACTCTGTGTCCTTAAGAAGCTGAAGGAGAAACACTGAAAATGCCTGCAATTACTCTAAAAAATTATTTTAATGTAAATTGCCTTATCTCTAAATGGATAATTTTTTTATTTTTTTTTTTAATTCAGATTCTTCTAGCAGCTGTCTGAGCTTGAAAAGGTAAATAAAACCAGCTCCTCCTCCCAGAGGCACAGTTTGTAGTGTTAATTCCATATAATATGAACAGCAAAAATCTGTGAAGTCACGTAGATTCTCTTTCAGACTAAGAAATGCTATTCTGTGCTGAGAAACTGAGCCCTGCAGTTGGGCATGGCTATGCCACATTATCATACTGATACAAAGATTAAATTCCTCTATCATACAGTTCATGAACCATTCCTTAAAGCAGAGCAGCCATAACCAGCATGCCTCAAAAGGCAGAGAAAGTGCTAGAGGATATTCTCCAGCTGGGCAGTGTTTACAGTTTGCTATACCCCAGCAACTGCTTTAGGATGGCTTTCTTCTAAGGTTTGCTCAACTTCTCTCTCGCTCTTCTGGGCATCTCTTGTTTGCTGTTCCAAGCTTTGTTTCTGGCAAGAATGACATAAAAAAAGTCAATTTCCCTGCCCCACAACTTCCCCCTAACAGATACTCAGGATTCCTACTACTTTTCTCAGTCATTCCTACCTGGAGTAGTGCTAACCTCAGTCAAAATTCTGCTGTCTTAATAAGAACAGATTGCATCAGTTTGTGTATTCTGTTCTGAAGACTGCAGAACTCATTTTATTGGGAATATGATTATAATGACAAGATTTCAACGTTCACCAGTACTTGGATAGTACAACTGCTGAAAAAAAAATACATAATTCAGCTTCTTAAGCAGTGCTACCTAGTCTGACAAATACGAGGTTATTGGCTAGCAATATCCTTACCACCCAGCATGTTTTATGGCTTACACAGGAAGCAAGTATTTTCCCAGCTTCACCAATTTGAATTCTAAGACACCAAGTGCAGCTTTAGGATGGAAAAGTAATTTGATTTGCAAAAATTCTCGTTAACTAGATGTATGCTACTGTCTATTACTTCCTACTAAGACAAAAGCACACTGACAGAGGGAATCACAGAATCATTATTAAGATCAAGTCCAACACCACCATGTCCATCACTAAACCACGTCCTCAAAGGCCACATCCACACATTTTTGAAACAATTCCAGAGACAGTGACAACACCACTTTCACTAGGCAGTCTCTTCCAATGCTTTACAACCCTCTGTGTGAAATTTTCTTTCCTAATATCTAATCTAAACTCCCCTAGTACAGCTTGTGGTTGTTGGAGAAATCCTGCCCAGAGACAGAAGCATTGAGTATTTGTACACTTAATAAATTTTCCTGTCTCACAAGGATATTTCAGGGTCTGTAGGGAGAAGGATAATTACCTTTGTTAACAACAGTTTGAAGGCAGGAACTAAAGAAAGATGAAGTCACCATCACATGCACCCATGCCTAGACACAAGCACTGGAATGGCACTCCAGCAGCCATACAGTTCTTTCTCTAGTTTTGTATAATACAAAGTTCTGCTTACTGGCATATTTCAGAAATGCTCTCACTGCTACAATAGTAAGTTACAGGTGTCTATTTCCCTGCTGAATGTCTATAGTAGGGGAAGCCTTACTCTTTGAGCAAACTGCTTATGCCAAAGACAAGCAAGCACTTTCCTCCTGTGGTTGATTTCCAGTGCTATTTATCTACCTAGGCAGTGACAGTGATTTCACTTGCTGAACTAGAAAAGGCTGTACCAACAGGGAAGTGCATCTACAGCAGGAATGTCTAAACCCACAGGCCTTTTCCTCTGTAGGCCCTGCATTAAAACAAAGTATCATCACTGAAAGATTTTTTTACAAAGTAAAACCATTCAAAATAATGCACAAAATATCTGCTACTTCAATAATGGTGTTCCAAGATGACCTAGGAGATCATCCTGTAACACAAAGTGTACAGAACTTCACAACAAACAGTGAGCACAGCAGAGCAGGATACAGGAACCTGCCCGAACTACCAGCATCCACACAGAGAAGTTCCAGGAAAAAATGAAAAATGCCATTGCTTTGCTGTGGCACAGTTTCTGTGGGTCAGGACCTCAGTAATAAGGGAGTCCACAGGACAGCCACAACACAGGGCTAAGAGGATAAAGCAGAAGGGAAACATGACAGGGGAAGGAAGAAAAAGAGAAGCCCACAGCAAAAGCTGAGGGAACACTTTCTTATGACATACATGCTGCCTCCTGTGGCACCATCAAGGTAAAGGTTCAAATCACAACCAGACCAGTGGCATTTTAAGTGCCCAAACCCCACACCTCTGTTTCTGAGGTACAGTGCCAGCTCTGAGCAGCCCACTGCCAGTGGAGCAGGGAAGTCACTGAGGCAAAGAAGCCTGAGATGGGTTAAAACTTGGCTGAGAGCTCATCAGGTATCTTTTTTAAGACTCCTGCCCAAGTCTGGTCAAAGTTTCATTCAAGTCAAATGATCTGAGTGGCAAATTCCTTTTAAAACTTTATTCCATAATCTCTGATCAGCTCCTGCTGAGAGCCAAATCCTAAGTTTTCAGTTCCTCTTCCCACCACAACCTGCTGCTTCCTAAGGGTCTATGACAAACCCTTGTGACTCCTGAGGATGCTCCAGGTCTGACCCACTGCAGACCCACCTGTGTTTGTACAGGGAATGGAGAAGGATTCACTGTAACTGGGTTTTGCTCAAATTCTATTCTACTGCATCTATCTCTTTTACAATGTGTCTGTAGCAAGGCTCAAACAAGGAGCTACAATTCAGTTACTGGACTACCCCCAGGCTGCAGGAACTAGAAAGGAAATCAAGTGGTTCCCCCTGTAAGTAACTATTTAAGCAATATTTCTGTAACATAAAACCACTCTGATGTCTACAAATCCAAAAGAGACCAAAGAGTAAACAGAGGGAAAGAAATTTTGTTGTGTGAGGAAGAACTTCTGCTCCAGTTAAAAAGAATACATACTGGAGTGATCTGAAGCTGCCTATAAATATACAAGAACATCAAAGCCGGTCCTGTTAAATTAAAAATGCTGTCACACAGATAGGAACTAGCCTCTAGCACTGCCAGCTTCAACATGTGAGCCTCTGATCTGAGAGGCAGAGGCTCAGCTCTTCAAGAAATTTTATTCAACATAAGAAGGGAGAAAAAAAGTGAACCAGCAGTTGAGTTTAATAAGGATATTAAATACCTTACGAGTGAGCTAAGTAGAGCTTAACTCTTTCAGGACACTTCAGCCCTTTCACTGAAAAGGACAGTTAGCTTCTTCTCATCCAACTTCCAAAGCTGGGATATCTCTGGGCTCCAAGAATGTTCCTATCCAAGCCCCTGAAACAAACACTTAACACAGACTTTGGAAACAGAGATTCTGTTTGTGCTGCATACCTCACACATGTATGTGTGCATATATTTTGGCTGACTATTTCACGTCAGGGATCTATGTTTAATACTAAAGCTGTCCAGAAAGATTTCAAATCACCTTCCCACAGTTGCCTGAAGACAACAGGAGTGGTAGACAACAGGAGAGCAGACCACTTCCTTTGACTTTTGTTATTTGAGGAGATTCAGCTCTGGTGTGAGAAATTTCCCCCAATCTGCAACTACAGCCCTGTTATTCCACTGTAGTGGAACTGTCAATACCCAGTATCAAAACTCTAAAATATTATCCCTGACAGTTCTGAATGGGGGCAGGGGGAACTCTGTCAGAGCAGCTTTCCAAAATAAAACAGTGGAAAACCAAAAAATGATCATACTTTGGAAGTTCTTTTGCTTTAACTAGTCCATAATGTCTTTTCTTCAGATCCAGTTTTGGGATACAAAAGATACTATCTTTTAAGAAGGCAAAACACTGCTGGCTACCAGACTGGGGATACCTTGTCTTTGAGCAAAAAGAGGTCTCCAGACCTTGGCTCCTCTTAAATACTGAACTCAGCAGCATCCTTTGGCACTGTTTCAAGAGTTCATTTCTTGCTCCCAGCCCTGCAACACATCATCCAGGAGATCTGCCAGCTTGGCATCCAGATCCTAAAGTGTTCATCTACTCTTTATTCTCACAGCAAGCAAGACAGCATCTGCTCTAAAAGGCTTCTAAATAAATACAAATCAGGTATGAGAAAGTATGCTGGACCTACTAAAATACAATACTGGAATGATAACCAGTACCTTTCTCTGTTATATCATACACACCTTTAGAGACTGCCTTAAGAGAAAACCTGGTGTGCCTAAGAAAAGGGCAGCAACTGTTACATTGCATATCCTAACCTCCAAAGCCAGAAAGGACAGGTTAAACCCCATGCAGCAGGAACAGAAAACACTAGTGCACACAACTGGCATACTGTATATGTAGCATTGATGTTTTATCTGTGAGACACAGGTATTATTATTGTTGCTGTTGTTATTAGCATAAAACCGATCAAGGCTGAATTAAAAGTGCCACCATTTAGCCAAGCCCAAACAAGAAGTCTATAAATCTCTCCTCTGTGAGGAAAATGAAATAAAATTTTAAAAAACCCACAGCCTTTAAAAGAGGTTCTTCTCCATAAACCACAGAATTGTGAAATTGACCCACCAGTGCAAAAAAAACCCTAGCAGAACACCTTCTGCATTTCCAATTCAGTCCTTCAAAGGTACATTTCTTAATGTGTCATCAAAGTAGACAGTTTAAAAGCTCAAAACTTGCAGTTCCAAAGGTGAGCTCAACTGCAAGTTTGGTTTTAGCCTCTTCTGCTTGGGGGAGGAGGGGCAGAGTGGAATGGATAAAGCAAGAAGTAGAGAATAAGGATTTTTAAAAGCCACACTTAAACCACTTTTTATTGTGCGTATTTTTTAAAAGCAGGCAAGCATCAAAAGCCTCAAAGTGGGAAAACAGATCTTGGCACACACTAGGCTCTTTTCCGAATTAAAAGCAATTTTTCAAACACTACAATCAGAACTACTTGAGAGTTGCTTACCAAGCACATGCAATAAATTCACGGTAGGAGGAACATACTTGCAACATGCATGCCTGTACAGCTAATTAAACAGTTGTACTCAAACCATGACTGTAGATTCTAAAATATGCCCCTTAGTTCTTCTCAGGCTAGTCACCTTCTCACTGATTCTTCCATTTGCTTTACTAATGAAAATGATGCAAAATAATAAAGCAGCTTAAGCTCAAGGAAACCAACAGAAAGCTTAAGCTGGCCATCAGCTTTAGAAAACAACTAAAATCCTCACATTAATGCACCAAGTAACATGCGTCTGGGAAGCCTAGAGAGCCTGCATATATTAAGCTGCATATTTAAGGTTGTACTTGTGTCTGGAACATAACAGGCACCTAATCAACCTTTGTAAACTGGCTCTTCATCTTAAAGCCAAGTGCAACAACAAAAGTCCCTAAGCAGCATGAAAAGGAAATTCAAAAAAATGAATGAAAGCAGTCTGCCACTGTGAAGAGGACACCCCACGTCACCAGAGCCTGTTTTCCTGAGCACTACTACTCAAACCTAATGTAAGCACAGCTTCACCAATGGGATAAGTGCAGTGAAGTGCAAATTTTGGGGGTCTCAATTGGGTATCTGCAAGATCACACTTCCCTGGTCACCTCTGGTTTGTGCCAAGCAGTCGAGAAAAATGCTGAAAATAGAATGACTTTTTTTCTTAACGTGAATCTTCTGTTGCCGTCTCAACAACTTCAAACCACATCTTTGTTTAAAAACAATCTATTTTTCCTTTGCTGATCTCTGGGAGTGTGAAGGGCCCTCCTTTTAAGCCAGGAAACAAGAAATAAGGCCAAGCATCCAACTTGCATTGGTTCTGTTTTTATGTGTAGGCACACGCTCTGGTTTGAACATAATTGAATACTGAAGGGCAGATGCCCAAAACAAGAGATAGTATGTACCAGTTAACACTTAATGCTTCCTAAATTGAGCACTTCCAATGTAGTAAATGCATTAATGCAAATACATGTATCACCTACATGACTAGGTAGAATATACAGCAGATTATTGCATCCAGACCTTACCTTTCTTTAACCAGTCCAATGCTGGCCTCCTGAAAGCGTTTGTACTTTGAAAAACTGTTTCTGAAAGTTATTTTAGTTCAGAAGGGCCTCACTTTGCAATTCCAAAACAAGAACTAGAAGACTGTAATAAAAAAAAGGGAGCCTTTTAAAATACACACTCCACCACAAGATGGTATAAACTGGAAGAAAATTACTATGTATGCTAATCAATGGTTTTATACAACTACTCAAGACTTTCCTATAAGATCTGCTGGCAGTAGAGCTGCCTGAGCTTCCTTCCCTCCAAGTCTGCCACACTGAATTATGTCCTCCACACACTTCACCTGGTGTCATTCCAGAAGCCCTGCACTAAAGCAGCAGCTGTGCTGTCCAGTGAGGGCACCAGCGAGGTGCTCAGGGGGGCTGAGTGCCAGTTCCACCCATGGCACGCCTGGCCACAACTGCTGGTAACACTGTGAAGTAGGCTGTAATTATATATAAACCACTGTAGTCACATAGATCCAGTCTAAACATAAATAAATATATATAAATGAAAAAAAAATCTCAAAAAGGATCACAATTTTTGAGCACCACTCCTCTATTGGATTTTTTCCTACTTCCACCTCCCAAACAAGCAAGAGGAGCACATGGAAAAGGAAGTGGTCAGCATCCTGCCACCAAAGGCAAGGTTTTCAACAGTTCAGACCTTCAGCATCTGTGAGGAAGTTCAACATATAGACACATGCAGAAAAGTTACCTGAACTCCCACAAACTATTTTCCCCACTTGATTCCCTGCCTTGACTTGGAAGTACAAAAATTACACTGGTTGGTCTGAGTATTGAGCCAGTGCTGTGAGCTTTCTGCTTTTATTTACTTACTTAACCTACTTTATTCTTCTTCCTCTAAATGGGTCACATTAGCATTTTTTGTTCTTTCTACGGTAACTTCTCCATACTTTGTTTTTACTGCATTTTCTTACACTGTGCCTCACACCTTTTCTTCTTAGTCTTGAAACAAGGTCCTGATAGAAGGATTCCGGTATGTGCTCTGTGCATGTAACACAGACACTGGAGCTTCCTCCAGAACCAGTAACTCATCACTGAATTTGGTACCTCATCCTCAGATCAGCCCCCTCCCGTGTCTTTTCATCACCATTCTAAGAGACATCTTAGATATTGCAATGTTGAAAAATTAATAAAAAACAGGCATCTTTCTTTATAACATCACAGCCAGAAGCCAATGAGAACAGGTAACTCCTTGAGAAACAGGCCAGCAATGATGTGATTGGGCTGGAGCTCAGGGTGTGAGCACAGTGCTCAGTGTAAAGACAAAACAGTACAAGAGGATAAAAACCTAAATAAAACACCTTAATAGGCTGTCTTCAACTACCCCCCACATCACAGTACACAACAGGATAAAGCATGATTGAAACTTAAAAAAAAAAAAATGTACAGAGGAAGGGATAAAAGTGTGAAACAGCTGGACTAATCTGCTCTGAGATCAAGCCCAAGACAATACCTCTGCTGCAAGCAAAGCTGCCTGTGCATTTCACTCTACAAAGGCTGTCCAGGTACAACTATGCAAGTCTTTGCCTAAGTGATCTCTCATTTTGAAAGCAAATTATGCTTCCTTTAAGGACACAATGACAAAGCAAACCTGGAGCCCAGATAAATGCATTGTGCCTGATGTCCTCAAGATCATTACTGCAAGCCACAGACTTATAGTTAGGTATGGGAAACTAACACAAACTCAATCACAGGCGTCTTCATATTCTAACAGGATAACTAGCAAAGAAAACATTCAATAAGACAGTGACTCAAAGCCACAAATAATTCCACTTCCTCATTTTAAATGGCCTTCAGGCACTCAGCAAGAAGAAACTTAACCTGCATGATCACAAAAGAACAACCAAAAAACCCCGAAAATACGTACTTTTGTCTTCCACTCTCAAATGACAAAAACATTCCCTTGATTTGGCCTCCTCTGATCATGGCTAGACATCTTATGCATCTGCACAGTTATTTCAAGTCACTCCTTTCAACACCATTAAAAACAGCCAATGCTTCAGAGTGCAGTTTGCAACCTTTAGTAACTTTTGCATTTTGAGAAGACAGAGGCGAGATTCAAAGCCATTAAAGTAAGGGGTGGGAGGGAGATGGAAGGAAGGAACACACAGGCACTATCTTGCAGTCCAGTGTGAAGCCTCCCCACCTTCCACAAGAGAAAGATGGACAATAATTTGCTACTAGGAAGTGTCATGCAAGGAGTTGGGAAAGTGTCCCACTTCTGTTTTCTCCCTGGAGCTTAAAGCACTGAGTTATGCTTATTCTCCCCAGACTGTTACCTTTTAAGAGCAAAAAATATATGCAAGTGGAGATTGTTACATCATCTACACACTGCTCCAGTTCAATGGCTACATAAAGTTCATCATTTCCCTGCTGAGGCTTCCAAGCAGAAACAAACCAACCAAAACACAAACTTTTGTTGCACAAGAGAAAACCATGCATAATATCCTCAAATCTCTCCTCCATGCTGCTTCTCTCCAAAACTGTATTTATCAGTAATCCACCCATATTACTGTATTCAGCAGTACCTTTAAGGCTGGAGTACAAAGAAAGTAAGACTGAGAGAAAACTGACAACGGTGAATGCGCATCATTTAAAGTTTTTGACACATCACAGGCATTAAATTTGGTCCTCTTTCCCAAGCACCTCACCTGAGCAGTCCCATCACAACCACAACTTTGTAAGAAACACGACATTAGATGCTCCACACCTCAGCTATCAAGCTGAACAAGCAACAGGAACAGGATCTCACCAGTTGCAAGCAGATTAAGATACATAATCTCACTCTGAGCAATAAAGCCCCTGCTAGTCAAATCAGTGATTTGTACTGTCCAAGGACTGTCAGTCTGTGGCCATGTAACACTGAGTTTGAGACAAAACTACAACTGAACTTTTGCCCTGAATGGTACGAGAAGTTTCAACCATAGGGAGTTCTCCAGTCATAATTTGTTTCAAAGCAATATATCATTTTAGAGGTTTCAACAAAGTCTGGTTTTCACAGTCACTCTCTAACCAAACATCTGCAACTTCCAATCTCTCGACCATATCAATGGCCAGCATACTGCCCCAAGAAACATGGGGTATTCCAGTATGCCAGATACCACCAAAATGGTTTAGACTTTCGAGCAGTTTAAGGACCAGCTGACACAGCAACACAAGGATGAATTTGCTGAATACAAACTGTGGCCACATGAAAGAAGACATATGAACATTTCACCTCTCTGAAGAGTTATTCTGGGGAGACACTTGACCCTAATAAGATTCATTCACAATAACTTGAGAAACAATATAATAGCACACCACTACTGGATAGGAATCTGACCAATAACCAGTTCAGGAGTGGATGTATGACCTATCAAAAGCTGAAAGTGCATTGTTTCTTAAGGTTGGGGTTTTTTGTTCAGACTTTCAAGACCAATGAGTAATTGATGCTATTAACATAAACAAAAGTAAGCCTTTGTGTAGTCCCAAAACCACAATTCCTTTGATCCATTCTTTAATGTGTGCCTGATTTTCAAGAATTTCTAATATTTCACCTTAAAGAAAAATGCATCTTATTCTTGAAAGAGCTGTGTGCACTGACAAAGAGGCTGGGGCCAAGAAGAGCTTGCTTCACTGACTGATGTACAACTAGCTGCTGCTGAACAGGTTCTGAGTGGCAAGAGCTTCATGAGCCTTTTCTAAACCTCACAGTGAACTTTAAATGATGATCCAGAACAGCAGATTCAAAATGTTCTACAAAAACACAGCCTAGTTGAATAAAGGGAGGCAAAACAATGCTGTGAAAATCTTTATCAATTTGGCTCTGATAAACTCTCTTTCATGATGATAGAGGAAGCAGGACACTGACAAGAAATGTTATATGCAACCTAAAACCTCAACAGTGAAAACACAACTGATAGCATTCAGTCTAGCTGCTGTGAACAGTATCTGCCAAGTTCTTTACTCTGAAAATAAAAGAGCAGCACAAAACCCAAACCTGTCCATGATACAGGCTATCTAGCAGGCATCCAGATGAATAAGCAAATCAATTTTTGAGTGATAAGTGACTGTAGAAGAATTGCCACATCATGTGGCTTTTGTTGTAGTCTTTCCTATTTGGGGTGTTGTCTATTCTGGCATGAAGAGGAAGCAGACAGGTGATGTTACAAACAATAACGCCTGCAAAAGTCTTTTCAATACATTTGTTTTAAGTTGTGCAAATCTCAGTCTTAACAAAACAGTTTATTTTTTCTCCACTTTTACTTACAGTCACCAAGAAAGCATGGCCTCAGTAAATGGCCTATGTTCTGTTCTTAATCCTAACACTTGACACAAAAGGAACCTTTGAAGTCTCCTGCTGGCCCCAAAGACATTTTTAAGTCTTAAAATGAAAAAGCACTAAAAGGTTAAAAAATGTCCATGTCAGTTCCAGCCCCTACTAGCACCACCTCTTCTAAATGTCATAATTATAACTTAATGGGTCCATCCCTCTTTTCTTTGAAAAATTACCTTACATCAGCAACTTATCCTCACAACTCTTCTGCCTTCAAGAGAGCTTTTATAAGAAATCATCCCAGCTGAAACTGTTTTGAAATATCAAGCATTCATAACCAGTATCCTCTACTTGAAAAAAAAATTATTTTAGTAGTAATATATTTGTGTTTGTAGAGCTTCAACAGTTGTTTTTAGAACCTAGTAGCTACCAGTTAGAGTATTTTAAAGTCTGTGTGTATATTTACGTGTGTATGTATGTGTCCATACGCATACATATATGGAACGCAAACAACCAACCCCACAGCTGTTGGAGAGAAGTTAAGATTGCTATTGGCACTTGCTTAACAGCCAAACTTACTAAAACACCATTCGAGTAATTTTTCTCTACTTAGCCAAAAGGGGGGGGGAGGGGGAAAAAAGTCAGCAAATACAAACAACTACAAAGGAAATAGATAAGCACTTCAAGAGTTTCAATAAGAGTAAAGGATAGTTGCGTTCAATCTAAGAAAAGAACCATTTCTCCGGTGAGCAAGTCAAGCACAGCTCTGTACGAAGCGTGACGCGGTGGAAGCCCGGCTCCGAGGGACCCCGAGCGCAGCACTACCGGCTCCAGCTCCGTGCAGCTCCGTGCGCCGCCGGGCGCGGAGCGGGCAACGACCGGCGCAGCCCGAGGGCGCAGCACCCCATTACCGCCGCGGCATTTCAGTCCGGGCCCCCCCGCCCCCGGAGGGGAGCAGCCGCGCACGGCTCCGGCCGCGCTCCGCCGGCA